>JASTTN010015716.1:0-10070 GCA_030324115.1 Sorex maritimensis | reverse complement strand
AAAAAAAAAAAAAAAAAAAAAAAAATCTAATCAATATAAAAGACAAAATTATGTGGCATATACTAGAGAAGATGTCAGTAAACATAATGGTTATCATATTGTAATGATAACATAAACATACAAAAATACACATCTTAAACCTATGCAAGATAATGTGAATGCTACCCCAATAAAAAATAATTTTTTAAAAATCCATTATTTACGGGGCTGATGCAATAGCACAGCGGGTAGGGCATTTGCCTTGCACGCGGCCAACCCAGGTTCAATTTCTGGCATCCCATATGGTCCTCTTAGCATTGCCAGAAGTGGTTCCTGAGTGCAAAGCCAGGAGTAACCCCTGTGCATCGCCAGGTGTGACCCAAAAAGAAAAAAAAATACATTATTTACATAGATAACTCCAAAATAAGCCAGATAAGTTACAAAAGAAAACTCATATAGAGCATGATATTATTTGTGTCACACTGTAAAAGAATATTATTTTCTACATAAGATTCATTAATAAATAAAAAATGCATGTCAAGAAATGGAGGAATAGGAAGAAGGCAGTACAGGAATGTCTTCAGAGGCTTCAGCTATCTCTGTAATGAAGCTCCTTTCCAGTTTAACAGTATATTCATGTGCATTCATCACAATATATCACATGTTTCTAGAAATTTCAAACATTACATAGTATATTCAAGTCTCAGGGTAGATTCACACTGACTTTTGCTCTTTCTACCACTTAGCAGTACACTCATATTCCACCTCGGTGTAGAAGAACTCACATACATGACAAGAAAACAAAAATAAAGTTAAGGAATTCTTTCAAAAGGATTCAACATTTTGGGTTTATTGGGGGAGTGTCAGGAGGCACCCAGTGAATCTCAGGGACTGCCCTTGGCTCAAGGGTTGTTCTGATGGTATTTGGGAGGTCATGTGGTACTGGGAACTGAACCGGAATCAGATACATGCCAGGAAAGTGCTTTAAGCCCTGTACTAGAGTCCAAGGGTTCAGTTATTAAAGAATATATTTTTCATTCAATCCTCATTAGAAATATTTGAAACATCCTTATATTTGGGGGTTTAAATGATGGCTCAGTATCTTATTACTCAGCAAGTGTTAGGTTATGATATTAATTGTCAGTGTTGTCCTATATGCCAAGGTGATTCTGAGAGCCCTGTAATCTGAAATTACCAGAAAGGCAAAGGACAAAAATGAAAAACAAACAGCAACCCAAAAAAGGACGTTCCATCTATTTTTATTTTACTCCAATAGATCTTCATTTCAGGAGGGGATAGGGCATAATTTTTTAACATTTTTGAGCGGGAAATAGTCTACCTCTTATTAAATACAGCACTCAAGAAGGCAAATAGCATGAGTCACCAAAAATGCTCAGTTACCTCCTCCTTGCTGACCCACAGAAAGGGGATTAGTAAAGCACCATTAACCCCACAATGAAAACATATCAGTTTAGGGTTTTCTTTCATCCTAAACATTGCTTATAAACATAGACTTATCACAGGAAGAATGTTTATCTTCATGTGTTATAAGTAGATTCCCAAAAAGAAACAGTAGCGAGCAAAGTTAGTATGATAGTGGAAAATCTAGTCTCCTTCCAAGAGAAATGACAGGGTAAAACACACACACACACACACACACACACACACACACACACACACACACAGAGTTAATCCAGAGTGCATGTTAACTAAAGAATCTTCAAGTCTAATTAATTTAAAACAGTACTAATAAGTTAAAGAGAGTCAGAGGTTTGCACTTAAGAATCTCTCTTTTTTTATTCACTTATTTACACTAAAATTTCTAAAGCAAGTCAGGAGATAGAGTGTCTTTATGACTTTGTGTGCCGAGTTAAAATACATTTTAGTAATTTATGATCATTTATCTGAGAAGTGGTTGATAACAAAGGAAGCTAATTACAGCTTTCCTCTCCTCCTACATACAACTACTCAAGAGGTTCTTAAGCTCCTGGACTTTTATTTATACCTAAACTTTTAGAGCATAATTTGAGTAAAGACCCTAACTAACCTTGATTTTTCTAAAAGCTTCCCTTAAGGGTTAATAATATGCTTCTAGGCCTATCATCATTCTTTCACTGGAAGTTCACATTTGTTATGCATGGTTACTTAAGAAAATATGAAAGAACTGGAGAACCAGGACAGACTCTCACTCCCAAAGGTCTGGTGTGCAAATTAAATGTGTCTCAACTCTTCAATACTGATGCAGATAAATCTGCATGGGAAGTGCTATTCAAAGTTATTGAAATGCAACAAACACAGTATATGGGACTTAAATGTGATTTACCACTTATTCTTTTCCCTTGTGGTGGTAGTTAGATGGGTAGGAAAAATTACTAGTAGAACAAAATATGTAGTTCTTTCTAAACCATGCAGTGCACAGGGACGACGTTTAATGGGAAGACAAGGAAACAGGACATTTGAAGTTAGAGCTCTCCTGGAATGTTTGAGATATCTGGTTTCCATGGTTAACTGAAGGTAGGAGATCTGAATATTTACATTAGGACTCAATGTGGAGATTTTTTAAAAAAATTTTCTATAACTGGCATTTCTGCTGATCTTCTCTGTCTCTCTTCCTAGAGTAATTTATCTTATTCCATAAGATAAATTGTGTGTGTGTATGTGTGTGTGTGTGTGTGTGTGTGTGTGTGTGTGTGTACTCTGATCTAATGGTTTTAAGTCAGATTCAAGTTATTCTCTCAAGCCACTATTAGATTTATTCATTAACTATCTAGGACCTCACATCTTCCTTTTATTATGTCTTTCTCCTTAGAAGTAATCTAATTTCTTGACTAACTTTCATATTGATCGAGCATTGAGAAAAACATGTCTAACCCTGAGGATTTTTTATTTGATTTTATAATGTTTTTTGGTCTCCATGTGCCTTGCCTACTTTAGTATCACTTACCTGACCTCTAGAGTACCAGAAGGAAGTCCATAGACTTCCCTATTATCTTTGGTCTGTCCTAATCCTCTTGTCTTCTATACTGATTTAAAAACAAAACAAAACCCTTCCTGGTCTACTAGTTTGCTTATCTTCTGTAGGCCTTTTTGCGGGCTAAGGATTCTCAGATACTTTATCTGTACCTCTAGATGGTATGTGTGGTCCCAGGAAACTACCCAGATATGCCTCCAGGGCTTATCCCTGAGATATTAGAGCAACTTGCATGCTTAGAAAGAAAACCTAGCACATGTCCAGTTATTCTAAGACTCTTTCCAAACTTATCTGGGTGCTACTAATCCAGAGTCCAGATTGTAGAAGAAAGAAATTTAGGAAGAAGAAAATTAGGCAATAGTTTAAGGGCAATATGTGAGTTTGAAGATGGACTATAAAAAAGCAGAGAATGAAGAAAGTTTTCATTAATTAATAAATCTATTCATTTATAAATATAAAATGTGTGTTTTTAAATGCGGTGTTTTTGGTTTGTGCTTTTTAGAAATTCCCAGTCTGGCAGAGAGGTGGCATTTTAGCAGATGCTCCAGGGTACATTAAGACAAACAAAATGTAAAAAAAAATTTGTACAGAATGGTAGAGTTGCATGAGAAGTCAAAAATATTTTTTGACAATATGATGATGACTCAACCAAGTCTTAAATCTGATTAGCTTATTATCATTAGAGTGAAAATTTCTTTTTGAGAGTGCAAGCAGAGAAAGTAGATATATGGAGACATAAAATAATACTAGAATTTAACAAGTATAAATATGATTTAGTACAGTTGTAGCAAAGAAGGTATGATGGGATGCAGAAAGAATTAAGAACAACAATGTAGTCAGGAAATAGATGATCAAATTACCAAGTTCTGTTTTGATGGCATAAGAATTTTAAAAAACTATTGTCATTGAATAGATGGATATATATTGTCATATTTACCATGGGAAATATTATTGACATAGTAGATGGAATTTCTTAAGTTGGTGAAGACTGAGAGGCCTTCAGAAAGGAAATGATGATAATATGAATTGAGGAAACAGCAGTTACAAATGGAAAATAATAATTATGAAAGTTAATTAGGTAGAATTGAGAAGATCTTATTACTTATTCATGTTGGATATGAATGACAGGAAAAAAATTCGTTTTGATTGAAACTTTCATGGGTGAATAATCATAACATCTGCAGAGAAAAAGTATAAGACAGGGAATATATTTTATCATGCAGGATGTTAAATGTAAACATACTAATTTTAGGGATCTTGAGTAATGCAGTTGAAATTGTTCAATAAATTGAACACATCTGGAATTAAGTGTTAAAATCTGAGATAATTGAATAGAGTGTGAAGTCATAAATACATACATTGCATTAATAATTGTGATAGTCTTTTTATCTTTAAACTTATTATTATTTTGCATCAATGATTATGTTGGACATAAAATTATTAATTAAAGGTATTATCCTTTTTTGGTTTTAAACACTGATTCCTGTTCTAGAATACAGGCTTGCCATATTTCATTTTCTTTTTTCCCAGTCCTGAGAGAAGAAAAACTGAAAAACATGATGAATATTGAAATTTGGTAGCACCACAATTTCACCATAATTTTTGGTGTAAGAATAGGATACAGAATGTTATTAAATAACAGAAGGAAGAGAAGTCAGAAAATCAGGAAGGTATGGAGAATTTGAAAGGGAATATTAGAGGGCAGTGATCAATAGTGCCAAATTCCAGAAAGTTCAAGCAAAAATAAATAAAGAATGGGTCACATTTGACAATCCATAGAAATGGGTGACTTTTTCTCAACTAGTTTGGAGTAATGGGTTGGAAATGAATGAGGAACATTCTCATTTAAAATGGAGGACTCAGGGCCAGAAAGATAAATCAATGGACTTCTGGTTGAATCCCAGAAATGTATATGGTTTTCCAAGCGCCATCAGGAAAAGCTCCTGAGCACAGAGCCAGGAGTAGCCCCTGAGTACCACCAGACATAGTCTCAAAACAAAAACAAACAAAATTCAAAATTCCAGACCAAGGGGCTGGAGTGATAGCACAGCAGGTAGGGTGTTTGCCTTGCATGCGGCTGACCTGGGTTCGATTCCCAGCATCCCATATGGTCCCCTGAGCACTGCGAGGAGTAATTCCTGAGTGCAGAACCAGGAGTAACCCCTGTGCATCACCAGGTGTGACTCAAAGAAAAAAATTCCAGACCAAGTATACACATCTACTCCCCCCAACACTTGCCAAACTACTGAGTTTAATAGAATTACCTTTTAAAACTCTGACCATTTTTAATACTGATAACAGGAGAGTCACCAGTGCATTAAAAATGGTTGCTGAAAGTAAACTTTAGACCAAACATTATGGATGCTTAGTACTTATATTGCAAACCATAGTACACAAAAGGAGAGAGCGAGTGAGGGGGAATATGCCTACCACATAAGCAGGAGATGGGAAGAGGGGGAGTGGCGGGAGGGATACTGGAAACATTGGGGGTGGTGAATGGGCACTGCTGGAGGGATGGGTACTTGAACATTGTTTGATTGAAACATAATCACAAAAGTTTGTGAGTCTGTAACTATATCTCACAGTGATTCATTAAAATTTAAAAAACAATGGTTTAAGTTTTGGAAAGCAAAATGTAAAGAGGTTCTCTACTTGAAGGCTAATCACAGTTAAGTAAGCTGGAAAATAGAACATACACAGAAAGATGAAGGAGTCTGATTTTCCCAAGAGACATGGGAAGGTTCTGAGAATAATCAGAAGGTCAATTACAACTCAAATTCAGAAAGACATCTGAAAGTTATTGTAAATGGGTAAGAATGCAAAAATATGGGAGGAAATAGATTAAGGTATTGGACTGGGGAGGGTAGAACATAACTTTCAAATGGGAATTTAAAATATATAGATATGGGGACTCTGATGAGAGTTCCAAAATACCATTTATATATCTATTATTTAGAGCCTTAAATTATATAAATAAGTTCATCAGCATATTATTTGGAAAAGAATTCATACATTCATAGGAAGGTATTTACTGCTGACTGCTTGTTCATTCTTCTTTGAAATATGTCACTCAAAAGGGCTTGGAAGATCACTCTTTCACCAAAACACTAATAAATAGACTGATGAAGGAAGTGCCAACTACCTTTAAGAAGTGTTTTTGAGGCTTTTTGCAATACACTAAAAGACTCAAGATACTAAAAAAAAAATAATAGTATTTCCAAAACCTCTGTAATACCTGAGATTTTATTTGGCTTATAAATCAGCTTAACATAATTGATAGTAGACAACATGAGACTCTTGAATCAAAGAAAGGGATAGTTTCCTTCATTGTAGGGAAACAGCATGAGTCTATTTACAACAATTCTTTTTTTTTCCCTAAAAGTTCCTGAGGATGAATGAGATGGGCCCACATGGATATCTAAATATCCAGTGGGTTATGTTACAAGAGAAGAACGTTAAAATGAGGAAGTTCAAATATTTGATAGCAGTAAGCATGCTTGCTTTTGGATCTGAGAGGAGAAATATCTACCTTCCTAATCTTTAAGCAAACATGACCTTTTCTGTAAATGAGAGGAAGACTCTATCTTTCAAGTCTGTTTACTATACAAACAAAAAGAAAATATGAAAACAAGGACTGTCAGTACCTTGATGTACTTGATGTTCTTGATGTAGAAATGTAAATTTGTTTTTTAAGAATATTCATTATTTTTTCTGTACTGCCTTATTTTCAATTAAATTAAATTCTATTAGCTACTTAGTTCATCTAACTGACAAAGAAAATGGAAAACATACATATTTTTTGTCTCATACATTGGGGCTACTATCAACAGAATCCCAGCAGCAAGATGAGACCATCTCTCAGAATTTAACACAATTCTGTCCTCCAGGATTCTGGACCCGGCACCATCAGTCACCAGGGTCTATCTTAGTAAACAAGGTGGATTTCTCTTTAAGTTTATCTTTTGACCTTACTTCAGGCTTAAAAATCAATCCAGGTAGATACTGCAGGATATATGAGATATCACACACCTTGCTTTGGTGTCAAGTCAAGAAATACTGACACAGAAATAATTCAGGGATTCAGATACTTGCCTTTCATTTAGTTAGCTCCTGTTCAATCTCTGGCCTAACACATGGTCCGCTTAGCAATACCAGAAACCAGGAGTACCCCCTGAACATCTCCAAGTATAGTCTTAAATCTTCAAACAAAAAAAAATAGGGAAATTCTATAATTCACAGCACTCCAGGCCAGTGAGTTGAGGCTGTTCTGAGTGTCTTCTATGGGCAAGGGAATGTCACTGATCATTTCAGCTAAAGTCAGAGACAAGATTTTGGCTCACTTTTTTAAGTGAAGACTCCTACTCATGCAGAGATAAAACACTACGATGTTTTGGGGCCGGAGCGATAGCACAGCGGGTAGGGCGTTTGCCTTGCACGCGGTCGACCCGGGTTCGATCCCCGGCATCCCATATGGTCCCCCAAGCACTGCCAGGAGTAATTCCTGAGTGCAAAACCAGGAGTAACCCCTGAGCATCGCTGGGTGTGACCCAAAAAGCAAAAAAAAAAAAAAACCAAAAAACAAAACAAAACAAAAAAACCTACGATGTTTTATAACATTATAAGTCTGTCTTTCCTCTAGGAAACTCATCTGACTAAACAAGAATAGCTTCATTTCAATTTTTTAGTTATCTTCAGGGTTTCATGATCTTATGATATTTCCTTAAAATTTTCAAGTCTCTTAAAATACCCATACAGTAGATGCAAGTCATTTTATTGTGGAGAGGAAAGCAAAACAATGCAAATTACCCATGTAAGAATTATAGTCACAGGAACATTTATGGTATCCTTAGAAAGAAAGAAATGGTATGTTTTTGCAAGTGGCCTGTATCAGTTTGGGATACAGATTGACTGCTTTTGTGTACAGTCCCAGGAGTGATTCAGAAAGATATATTTTAGTAATGTCTATCCATCATCAACATCTATCACATATTTAAGGTATTTCTCTCTAAGGTACGGTTCTCCCCTCACTGCCAGAGAACAGTTGTGTCTCCTCTCACAAATGCCACCATATTGATTCACCCATCACCCCTGCGCTACGAATTCATGACCAAATCTCCGAGGAGATGCAAGCCAAGTAGTTAAACTTCATGGGAACACTGATCCCTGCAGCTGAAAATTCTGGGGCACTGTTAAAGGGCAGTAGGAGTAATCACTTTGCCTAAGTCTTAGCATATGTACCCACTCCCCACCACTGCAGTCACATCAAGGGCTCAACTCCACTGATTCTCAAATATTCTCTGCAACGACATCAAACTGCAAATAATTTCAGGTACCCTGGTCCCAGGTGAAAACTCTGGTGTCTCCTCTGAGTTGGAGTAGGCAGCCTTTCCCATACTTTGTGAAGACCTGGTAACGACGCCCACCTGCCACCACATTGTTGACTCACCCACCAACTCTCCTTTACCTATTCATGATGAAATCTCCAAAAATATGTAAGCCAACCAGCTGAAATTTGTGGAAACACTGTGCCCCATAGCTGAAAACACTGGGACACCCTAGGAAGATGGGGTAGCCAAATAACTGAGAGGGCCCTACCAAATCCTCAGCAGCCATGTCCACATCCCAAAAGCTCAAATTCACCACTTCAATAATACTCTCTGTAGAGACAACAAACAATAATTTCAGGTAGCCGAGTGCCCAGTCTGAGAATTCTGGTGTCTCCTTGAAGTCAGAGTAGGAAATCTACTCTCCCTACACCCCACCCTACTTTAGCAGCTACACCCACCTCCCACAGACACCACCATGTTGACTGGTCCAAAGGTCATGTTCTATCAATTCAGGACTAAATATCAAAGGAGATGAAAGGCAAGCAATTAAATATCATGGAAAAACCAGTCCTCATAGGTTAAAACTTTGGGGGACCCTCAGGAGTGAAGCAAGCTGAATATTTGTTCTGTTCTGTCCAAGTACCAGCAGCCAGGCCAAGGAGGCCAAGGACTCAACTCCACTGCTAAACTAAGATACTCTGCAGAGAACCAAAAGTGCAAATCATTTCAGGTTGCCCCTGCTGTCCAGGCTGAGAACTCTAGTGTCTTTGTAGTTGGATGGGCAGCATCCACTCATACTTCTGGAAGTCCCAGCAGCCATGCTGACCTGTTACAGCTGGCACCATGTTGAATCACCTGCCAACCCTGCTCTGCCAATTTGTGACCATCTCCAAGCTCAAACAAAGCAGCTAAAATTTATAGAAACACTAATCTCCATTGGTTAAAAACTCTGGTGCACCTTCAAGAAGCAGGCAGACTAAATACCTGACCTGTAGAAGGTTCATAGGTAGCACCCAAACCCCATTGCTGCAGCCACACCAAGGGCTCAACTCCACTGCTTCCCTCCTATGCTCTGCTAAGACACCACACTGTGGATTATTTCATGAACCCTGGTGTCCAGGGTGAGAACTCTGGTGCTTTCTTGGAGTCGGGTGGCCAATCTTCCCTCATTCGCCCATAATTTTGGAAGCCCCAGCAGCGATGGCTAACTCCTATAATTACTGAATGTCAACTCATTGGCCCAGACCATAGGTTATGAATCTCTGGACCACTTGAATGCACATGTGGTCACTTCACACCTCCTAATTTGTCTATACTGAAATTCCAGTAGGGGTACACCAAATTAGACTGGAAAGTAACATAGAACCTAGATAAACTCAACAAACAGAAGCAATAACACAGAAAGCTCACCTAGCAACAAACAGCTTAGTAAAATCTTAGACAAATACTTAACAACCCTGTGATGAGTTATTACAATTTTCACATAAAATAATTTTATACTTGCTGATTTTAATATTTAATCAATTTCAACTCTAAAATTGTATCAACAGTTGTGACTTTAGTCAACATTAAAATAAATTTAAAAATTAAAAAATATTTGGGTCTCTTTTCGATAGCCTTAATTATAATTCTTTTACAGTTAGAATATAGTTGTTCTATGATTAAAACATTCTGGTTCAAGATGGGTAAGAATATTCTTGTTAAACTTCTAAAGATAACTCAAATTCAATTAAGGTTATTTAGCAACCTCAATACTAAATCTATATTATTTAGATAGCAGGTGAGAAAATATT
>JASTTN010015715.1:12184-35224 GCA_030324115.1 Sorex maritimensis | reverse complement strand
TCAATATTGTATTTTTTTTTTTTTTGCTTTTTGGGTCACACCCAGCAATGCACAGGGGTTACTCCTGGCTTTTCACTCAGGAATGACTCCTGGCGGTGCTTGGGGGACCATATGGGATGCCGGGGATCGAACCCAGGTCGGCCGTGTGCAAGGCAAACGCCCTACCTGCTGTGCTATCACTCCGGCCCCTCAATATTGTATTTTGAGCCACACTTGGAGATGCTCAGGATTCACTCCTGGTTCTGCATGCAGGAATCACTCCATTGAGAGACCATATCGGGGGCTGAGGGTCAACATGAGTCAGCAATGCAAGGAAAGAGCTGTCCCTGCTGTTGTACCACTCTGACCCCTGTATTATCACTGTGTCTTACCAAAGAGGGAGACCAGAAATCCAAACCCAAGTCTTAGATATTATTTCCCCATTATCTCAATTATTTCCATTCAAAAATATTCTATGAATCGATAAATGAATCATGCATGACTTATGATCTTTAACTTAAAGTTCACCTACAAATGAACCATTTTCAAGTGCTTGGTTCAGTCTCAATTGCTACATACAAAACATTTTGTAATCATCATATATGTCTTATCTCAAAAAAATTTCATTACACCAGGAAGAACTTTATACCATTAAACAACACCTAGCTCCTGGAAATCAACAACCTAATTTATGTCTTTAGAGACTTAGATGTTTGAAACACTTAATACAAATCAAATTGTACAATATGTGGTCAATTGTGTCTGCCTTCATTCACTTACACAATCTTTAGAACTTCAACCACAGTGTATCATGTATCAGTTCATTGTTGTAATAACTAAAAAAAATCCAAAAATAGCACATTTTTACATATTTATATACTAATGTACATGAATTATTTCTAATCTTTCTAAATGCATCACCTGAATAGCTATTTTTACTTCATTTGGATATATAACTAGAAGTGAAAGGCTAAAAATGGTGATTTTGTTTAGCATTTTGGACTTTAAAGATGTTTTCCCAGCAGCTGCAACATTTTACATTCCCATCAGTAACACACAAATGTCCCAGTTTGTCCACAGAACAAACATAATATTTTTGTTGTTGTTTTAAACTAAAGTCAAACTACTAATATGTATAGTGGTATATTCTTGTGATTTTGACATGAATTTCTCTAATAATTAAGAATGTTGGGTCTCTTTCTAGGTTCCCAATGACCTATTGTATAATTTCTTTGGCAAAATGTGTATTTAAATTAACAATTATTTATTGGGTTATTTGATTTTTTGCTATTGAGTTTTAAGTAATCTTTTAAATTTGGGATAATGATTTCTAAAGTCATGGATATAATTATTTCCTCCCAATTCACATACTGCTTTGCTTTTTATTTCTAAGATGTCACACAAATTTTCAATTTTGATGAAGTCTAATTTTTCTGTCTTTGTTTATTGTTTTGTTTTGACTAAAATCAAAGAACCCAAATTTGTCAAGTTACTCCTTTGTTCTCTTTTAAGAGATTTATGATTTTATCTGGTACATATGTAGGTTTTTAAGTGAGATATATTCTTCATATTTTACATTTCATTATTTAGATATCCCAGCACCAAATGGTGAAGAGCCTATTGCTTCCATATTGAATGGTATTGTCACCCTTATAAAAAGCCAATTGGTCTACAGATGTAGATTTGGAAGTTCATTTTTTAAATTCATATTTTATTCTACTCTATTATAGTATAATTTTCTATTAAGAGTCCAGTATATGCTCTTTATTGTAACTATAAGGTAAGTTTTCAAACCAGAAACCAGAAATTCTCCAACTATTGTTCTTGTGCAATATAGTTTTGACTAGTTAAAGTTTCTTGCAATCCCACATGAATTTGAGGATTAATTAATCCCACTTCAGAAAAATAAATAAATAAATAAATAAATGGAATTTACTTAAAAACTTCATTGAATCTATCTGCTATTTTTGGGTGGTTCTGTAACCCAACATTTAATCTTCCCAAGACCTCTATCTTCTTTTAGTATGTTTTCATTTTTTAATTATTGGACCATACCCAGAACTTTTAAAGACTGAGTCTTAAATATGTTCTCAGGGATTTTTTTCTGGCAGTACTTGGAGGACCACATGGAATTCCAGGATTAAAACCTGGGTCCTTGGTGGGCAAACTTAGCAACTTACCCCTGCAGTATGTTCCCAACCCACCTTCTCACATTTTTAAGTTTACTGTGCTTCTCTCTTCCTAGTTTCTAAAGTGAAACATTTGGTTATTTAATACAGATTTTCTTCATCTGTAATTTTTTTAAATCTATCAATCTCCCTCTGAGAATTGTTTCCTCTGTATCCCATAAGGTTTGGGACCTGTAGTTTCGCTTTCATTAGCCTTTATTTTTTATTTCTTGTTTTGGCTCACACCTGGCAATGCTTAGGGGTTACTCCTGGCTTTGGACTCAGAAATTACTCCTGGTGGTGCTTGGGGAACCATATGGGATCCTGGGAATTGAACCCAGGTCAGCTGCGTGCAAGGCAAATACCCTACCCGCTGTGCTATAGCTCCAGCCCCAATTGTTTTTCTTGTATTTTTCTCATTACTGTATTTTTTTCTTCTTCTTACTTAATGTTCACATATTTATAAATTGTTCAGTTTTCCTCTTTTTGTTAAGATATAGCTTTATTTCATTGTGTTCATATGAGGTATTTTGTATTATTTCAATCTTTTAGAACTAACTGGAGTTTGGTTTTTTGCCTAAAATATGGCATATACTGCATAAATTAACATATGCTAGATGCACTTAAGAATGAAGCTTTGTGGGACTAGAGAGATAGTACAAAAGGTTCGGTGCTTGTCTTACATGCACTCCTAGTTCAAATCTCAAGCACCATGTACAGTTCTCTAAGCACCACCAGTGATTACTCTTAAACAATGGCCACGGGAACTTGGCATTTGTATGAGGTCTTGTGTAAAAGGATTTGTGTTGGACCACTGACTGCCCTGAAACTTATTAATAAATAACTTAGTAACTCTGTAATTCATGATTTTAAATTTATTAAATAAAATAACTTCAGTAAGTTAGATATTGTGTTTTCCCCAGTCTGTTTTGTTTTGCTTTGCATTGAATTTATTTAACTTGCAGCACATTTATGCTTTTGTATTTAAAGTGAGTCACTTGGATTATATTTTTCTTAAAAAGTATGTTCTGATAACTGCCAACTTTTGTAAAGTTTAATTCATTAAAATGTTAAACAATTGGCCAAAATGTGATCCCGGAGGCCGCACGCGTGTGCGGCCTCTCCGCAGCTGCACAAGCGTGAATCCAGACCCAGCAAAACCTCTTTCGGCATGGGCAACTTCTCGCAGAATGTCTCCAGCCTGAGAACTAAGCCTCGGCCCCGTGCCCGCCCAGAGGAGATATGTATCTCTCTCTCTCTCTCTCTCTCTCTCTCTCTCTCGCCTCTTTCTCTCCGGGGAGGAAGGGCGCAGTGTCCACCATATTATGACGACCACTGATTGGGTTTTCAAGCCTGCAATGATCCAATATCTGGAAGAAATCTCCCTGGATTTAGTTTTTAAAGTAGAGAAATTCAAAACCGCGTGGCCGCAGTGACCTCATTTGTCTTCACAGTAGGTCTGAATCTAGTGGGGTACTCCTAACAATAGTGAGGTTTGTGTTGAAATATTGAATGTAACCAAAGTAAACAGAAAGTAAAATGAAACTTATCAGTTACAAGGCGGGGGGTGGGAGGGCGGGATGGGAGGTGAACTGTTTGTTTTTTTTTTTCTTTTTTTGGTGGTGGTATGTGGGCACTGGTGAAGGGATGGTTGTTTCAGCATTGTATAACTGAGACCTAAGCCTGAAAGCATTGTTATCTTCCACATGGTGATTTAATAAAATAAATTTTTTTTTTTTGCTTTTTGGGTCACACCTGGCGATGCACAGGGGTCACTCCTGGCTCTGCACTCAGGAATCACCCCGGCCTTGCTCAGGGGACCATATGGGATGCTGGGATTTGAACCCGGGTCAGCCGCGTGCAAGGCAAACGCATGACCCGCTGTGCTATCTCTCCAGCCCCAATAAAATAAAATTTTTATTTAAAAAATATGTTAAACAATTATTTGTGCAGGACTAACTTTTATCAATTTGATATTGTTATTCACATATCATATTTCATCACTGGTTCCATTTCCTCACTAATTGCTTACTTCTGAATTTAACTGATATTTCCTATATTTTTATATTTTGTATTTTATCACTTTACCATTTTTGTGGATACTTTATACATATCTTTGAATTTTTACCATGAGGGTTATCAGCTCATTATTAAGTTAACCTTTCCTGGATTCCTTTTTCATTTCAGTTGTAGTTTCCAACATTTGGTTGCTTCCAGAATTCAGTCAAAGTTGATTCAAACCATTTTTTTTTCTTTTAAATGAACTATCGTTGCCCTTTATTTGAGGCAGGTATGAAAGGTATGAAAAGGTTGGAGATCGCTCTAGTTACTTCTAGCTTATTCCAAGCCCTTTGGGACAGGGTAGGGGTGGGGGGACTAGAGAAGTGCTGGGGATCAACTCATGTTTCACTGGGATTACTCTGAGAGGTGATCTGGGACCATACGTGGTGACAGGGATCAAACCTGGGTTATCCACTTGCAAGACTACTGCCTTACCTCTGATACTATCTCTACTACCTTGATCCCTTATGCTAATTTTTGAATGCATATTCAAAAGTCAGACCCATAAAGCTACTTTTCTTTCCAGTTTTGAAAATATCCTTAGCATATAGTTTTGAAATAATGAGTAAAACTTATTGATCCTAAATGATATACTTATTTATTATGTCTGTATTATTACCAATTTATTCAGTGTATACCAATAGCCAACTAAAACATCAAAATAAAAATGGAAGATAAGAAAATATAAGCCAAATAATTACATAAGAAGTATTAGTGAGGGAAGAAAATGCAAATGAATAATTTTTAATGTATTTAACATGCCCAAATAAATTTAATGGCAGGGAAAAGACCAAATTCATGAATTTGATTTTTATAATGTCCAATGTGGTTGTTCTGAAAACATATTTGCATATCTTAATTTATGTCCCCAGACACTCCAGAGGAGTGTGAATGGCAGGTGTATAGTGAGTATTTAGCACTGACTCCTTAACTTTTTAATTAAAAGAAGAAAAAAAATTAATTATAAAAAAAGTGAAAAGGATGTTTATAGGAAAGGTGAGAACACCAGGAGGGATCCCATAAGATAGGTGGAAAATATCCTACACATTATCTGAATGGGCAATCCTGTCACTGCATTTTAATTTTCAATATTTAAGAGAAAATATTATTTAATATTTCTCAAAATAAACAACCTCACTTTGAAGTATAATGCAATTTTCATAAAATAATGTTCTGAGCTCTATATTTTGAAAAATTCAAATATAAATATATGCAAACATTTTTGCATACATAAACATATACATGTACACTTCCTCAACTTCTATCTTTATCTTTACAGATATCTTTACAGTTATCCTACACACTTCAGCATAAAGGAATAAATATACATACAGCATATATTCCTTCTTATATAATAAACATAAGCATATTATGTACTCTGATATATGTTGCTTTAGATAAGTCTAGTAAGGGATGTTTTGAACACACACAAAACAGAAGAAATAAATGCAAAACACTTGTGTACTTATAAACCTTCAACAATCATCAACTCTTCTGACCTATGACCTTTCTGGGCTTTTTTCTATCTTCCAAAACACTCAGTTGTTATAGTTTAATTTAATGTTATTTTTACCTAGAAATGTTTCTGAAAATATCTCTAAAGGTGAAAATTGAAGATCAAAACCAACCAGCTCCATCACACCTGAATAACTTTATAATATATCTTAATTATCAAATATCTATTGTTCAAATACTCAATTGACTCAAAAATCTTAATAAGTGTTGCTATAAACAGGTTAAAGCCTGGATAAAAAACACTGAAGATCTTTCTCTTAAGTATTATAAAGATATTTCCCTTAACTTGTCTTTCTGCCTTTAACTGTCATATTTTCCATAATTTTTAAATTTTTTCTTCATTTTTTTGTTGACCCAAATTATATGATACTTTCTTTAACTTTAAAATACATCTTCCTAAGGCTGACTTTATTGTCCTTAATTTTATTATTAAGGTTACATGGTTAACACTAGTATAAATGTTTTTGCTTTAGAAGTACAAAGTTACTGTCCCTCAATCACCAAGAAAGGCAATCCTTACAAAGAATTATTTGTATAAGTGTTTCCTCTCATTTTTTGCAGCTTTTTTTGTGTACTTGGAATCATGCCATTACTTATGACACTAATACTATTGGATAACCATCATTAAATATTCCTCAGGATATATTTTAAAATACATACAAGAACATCATATAAAATACAGATTTTTTCATAAATAAATTTTCCATGTTAATCATTGGTGCAATATTTTGTTGTCACCCTGTTTGAACTTTGTAAATATTTTTTTTCTCTTTGGTTTAGTGAGTAGAAAACACATAAAATAGGAAATCATGCTGGTGACTTCCTCTTCCTCATTTTTTATTTTTTGTTTTTATTAAAATATACTATTTTCACTGGCTGTTTTTGGTCACAACTCACTTGTAGATTCTCTCGATAAAATGAAATATGGATTGGTGACAGTTAACCTTCCTGTTTGCACTGAGAATTCCTTTGGTGTTGTCTAAGAAGTGATGAAGGAGGGTCAGTCACTCTTTCTGGTTGACTGATTTCACCTTGCCTTTCCTGAGAAATCTTCTGTCCCTTTAAAATGCTGTAATTACTGAGGATCTAGCAGAATTTTTTTAAGCACACGTTTAAAACATGTCATACTTGTGTGTGATGATGACCATTTTCTTACCCCTTAGTCTCTGAATGCTGATTCCTGAAGTTTCTGCTGGATGTTTTTGCATCATTCTCTTTAATATTATAGTCATACTTTCAAGAAAATTACTTACTCAGGTATCAGATATACGTTTAGTTGTGATTGGCAGTGCTCAAGAAAATAGGATTTATTTTGATTGGAGTGAAATCAGATGAGAACAATTTTGAGTTAAGGCAAGTCTAGCTAATTTAAAGAAAGCTGATCAGACAACATGAAATCAAAATTCAGAACAAAGTATTAGAGTCCTTCACATTTAATCTAACTTGCTTCCATTTTCACTCACTAAAAGAGAAGTAGAAAGAGAAGTATAAAGTATGGTAGAAAAATACTTTCTCAAACTTCATGCTAAGAATTGTGTTCATATTACCTATGAATTTCTTACAACACTGAGGGGAAATTATCCTTCCTATTATACATATGGAATTCTGAAGTTGTATAAAATCAACTAATTTAATCAAGACACACTAACATCCTTAAATACAGAAATGGAACTGAAATGTAGATCATTCGACTCTCTAAGTCTGCCCCCCCCCATGAATTCATACCACTTGGGAAATTCCCAAATAGCACATGATTGTTACATCAGACTCTAAACCTTGGCTTAAAACATTGTAAATTTATGTTTCTTATCTTCTCTAAATTCTTCTCTTTGCTTAGAATCCCCATCCTACCTCTTTCTAATGAACTACTACTCATTATTCATTAGTAAAGGTGTTAATTCTTCTTTAAAACCTTCCATTAAGTCTACAGAAAACCTTCATTTAAGTCTATAGATATAAATAACTGTTTTTATCCTTTATGTTTTGAAGTACTGTATCTATAGTTAAAAAAAAATAGTCTACTTTTATCAGACCTGTTTCCTTCTAAGGCAAATCTGCTGTGATTTAAGTATTCATATATTCTCAGTCATGGCATGATTCTTGATACAAAGCAAATATAAAATAACCGTTGCTTAAATTGAATAATCAATCCATTGAAAAGTCAACCAAGAAACAAAGCAATTAGTAACCATGGTATTTGGAAGTAGTTCTCCAAACCTCTATTTTCTTCAGAAAGACAAATTGAGGTGGAAACAGAATAGGAATTCTGCCTATTCAGCAAGGCAAAATGTTAGCTAGCACACAGGGGATGCCTGGGCCAATTTATTTTTATGTTTTAAATTTATTCATTTTTTATTGTATCACCATAAGATATAGTTATTACAAAACTTTCATGATCATATTTCAGTCATGCAATGTTTGAGCACCCTTCCCTCTGCCTCTGCACATTTCCCACCACCAATATATCTTGGGAAAAAGAAGATGGGAGGTATCAGCTTCCCAAACTTCAAACTGTACTACAAAGCAGTAGTGATTAAAACAACCTGGTATTGGAATGGAGACAGACTCTTGATCAATGAAACAGAATTGAATATGCTGACACAGACTCCTAATTTATGATCACTTAATCTTTGACAAGAGAAAAAAATGTGAAATGGAGCAAGGAAATTCTCTTCAACAAATGGTGTTGGCCAAACTGGACAGCTACATGCAAAAAATGAACTCAGACCTCTGTGTAATGCCAGGCACAAAAGTGAGATCAAAATGGATTAACGACCTCAGTATCAGATCTGAATCCATAAGGTACATAGAGAGAAATGTAGGCAGAACCCTCCACAACATTGAAGCTCAAGGCATCTTTAAAGATGAAACACCACTGACCAGGCAAGTGCAAGCAAAGATAAACAAATGGGATAAACAAAAAGATAAAGAGCCTGGTCCAATACAGGAATAAGCAAATACCTCTACCCATCCCCAGTTTAACCCTATCTTTTCTTTTCTTCAGTGAAGTTTAAAAATAAATTGAAAGAAAAAAATGTCTGCAGCCAATCCTCGAGAGATACACAATCTGAGTAAGGAGATCAATGAGGTAGATTCTATCTTCCTCATAATCTCCATGTTCTTTATGGTTTCATTTACATCTGTTTCAACTTTTTGTACCCAGTTTTGGAACAAAGGATCTGGCACTATAAATACCCAAGAAACCAGAGAGACAGTACAGGGTTTAAGGCGTTGAATACAGCTTACCACAGTTCCATCCATAGCACTGCTAGGAATGATCCTGAGAGCAGAGGCAGCAGAAACCTTGAGAATGTTCAGGTGTGGCTCAAAAGATAAGTAAGAAAATAAACTAAAAATAAATAAAAATGATGCCATGTTCTTAATCACTATTTCCACATAAAAGTATTTAAGGAAATGCAAACACATGGGCTAGGAATAAAGGGGCAGTGTGTCAATAGCTAAATAGTTTAGCAACAAAATATATGTAGGGATTTATTTTTAAATCCTTGTGCATAATTATGGAGAGACAAAAGGGGAAGGAAGGCAGGTGAAAGAGAAAATGATAAACACGGTAAAATGTTCAACTTTGGAGTTCTGTTTGGAAGATAAATGGCAGTGGGAAATCTGCATGCTAAACTTAAAAATTCTCTATGATTATAAAATGATTTCAAAATGAAAATGTCCCTCAGACACATAATATCTAAGATTCATTCTCTGATGGAAAAAGAAAAGACCACATAGTTGGTTCATAGCAAATCTATTTTTAAATTTGTGAAATAGTTTTGAGTTTGGAACCACATCCAGTTGTGCCCAGGGATCACTCCTAGCGGTGTTGGGATCAAACCATAGACAGTTGTGTGCAAGGAAATCACATTAACCTTTGTAATATATGTCTGCTGTATATCACTTTTACTATACTGAGGTATGATAATTCTATCTCTAATTTTTATTTTAAAATACATGCGTATTTAATCTTGTCAAGTATATTCTCTGCATTTATGAACAAAAAGACATGAAGACAACATACTGACTATTTCTGGAAAGATAGGGTGTTAACCTAATTGCACCAAGGATTCGAATGCTGCCAGGGATCAAACCCAGACCTCCTACATCAAAGTATAGTATTTGAGCTATATTCCCTGTCCATGATCATATATATGACTTTTTTCTTTCCTCCTTGTGATATACCACATTGATTTGTATATGCTGAGTTATCCTTGTATTCCTATAATCAATCTCAATATTGATATATGACATATTTAATATATTGTTGAATACAGTTTACCAGTTTTTGTTGTGTATCTCTGTGTTTGCATTCATTAGAGAGATATATTTGTCTCCTATTCTACTTTTCAGTGGAATTCTTCTTTTGGGGAGGAGGGCCTTTTGAGCTGTACATGATAGTACTCAGGGCTTAGCCTGGCTTTGTGCTTAGTTATCACTCCTGCACATACTAGGAGAACATAAGTGGTACCAGGGATAGAACCCAAGTCAATGGAGTGCAAGTCAAGTGCTCTACCCACTGTACTGTTATTCTAGTCACAGCGAGTAGGGTGCTTGCCTTTTCGGCAGTCAGCCCTGGTTCCATCCCCAGCAATGCGTATGCTTCCCTGAGATCCTCCAGGAGTAATCCCTGAGCACTGAGTGAAGATTGAGTCCTTAACAATAGGAGATATGGCCATTAAAAAATAGAGATACCGGAAAGGATAAAGGACAGCTAGTATTTTACCACCAAAGATGTAGAACAACTCAATAGTAAAACCACCTGGTCTCGAGTTTTGAGTTGTGGGGATATTGATCACTATACCAATGTCCTACTTTCCAAATAATCTGTATAGACTTTCCATTTTTATCCAGTTTATAGTTGGAAGTTGTATGACCTAATACTTTTCCTACTCCTTCAAGCTCCTTGTGGCATATTCAATGTGCCAAATACAGTAACAATAACAGGTCTCATTCCACTGACTCTGAAAATAGCCTCCAATCATTGGGGAAAATGAATAAGGAGAGACTGCTACAATCTCAAGGCTGGGATAAATGGAGATGTTACTGGTGCCGCTCGAGTAAATCGATGAACAAAGGGGTGACAGTGATAGTGATACTTCTTCAAAAAATTTCAACTTTCTATGTCTCTAAAATATCTCTTATTCTAGAAAAATATTAAATTTCTTCTATTTCTAGTTCTTCCAATTTAGTGACATAAAACTATGCATATATTATACAACATTTCAGTGGTATTCTTCAAGGATATAGGACAAATAAAACTAAAATTTGTATGAAATAATAAAATTTCCTGAACAATCAAATGAATTATAAGAAAAAAGAAGATGGATGGCACTGCATTCCCTGACATTAGCTATACCCTTAGCTATAGTAATCAAACAGACCTTCAGCTCAATGGAAGAGAACTGAGAGCCTGGAAATAAACCTTCAGATATATGGACAGTTAATTAACAACAAAAGAGCTAGTTTCATAAAGCAGAGGAAGGAAAGTTTCTACAGTAAATGATGTTGGGAAAACTAGATCACCATAAGTATGAAAAAGTGAAACTGGATCACTACACCACATCATACATAAAATCAATTCAAGATGGATTAAAGGCCTCATTAAACTATCACAAGAAAAACACAGTTATAACTCTCCATGATATTGAACTCAGAAATGTCTTCAAAGAATTGACTTCACTGGAAAAGAAAACAAAAGCAAAAATTAATTACATGGGACAGCATGAAAAAGAGAAAAGTTTCACACATATGTTTACTGCACCACCATGTTAAATAGCCAGGATATGGAAACAATCCAATTGTTTAATAACAAATGAACACATAGGTAAATTGTGGTACCTATACACAATACTATTTTCCAACAGCAAAAGAAGAATGAATTTTGCTCTTTTCTGAGTCCCGGATGAAACTAGAGGACATCGACATCGTATTAAGTGAAAGAAGTCAGAGAGAAGGACAAATGTTAATGAGCTCATCTATGTGTGGTATTTGTGAATTAAGGTAATAGACAAAAGAATAGTTATAATGCCAATCGAGAGAGTCGTCAATACTCAAGGAAAACAAACTCTTGGAATTTAGTTACAGAATTAAGACTAACAAGACTTTGTACAGAGGTGAGAAGGACCATAGCGTACAGGAGGACTAGAAGTGACATACTACCAGTCATGAAGAGTCTGGCATTTTAGTGATGGTGGAGATGAAGCGATTTTCAAAACCATAAGTATTAACACTACTTATAACCAATCTACCTGAAAAACACTTAAAAATGTTTTAGTAGAGAGAGAACAAAAGATAATGACTTGTCACAATGGGTGGGAGTGGGAAGGGATGGGGTGAGGTGGGGGAGGGAGGCTGAGACCATTGGTGGTGGAGAATGGGCACTCGTGGAGGGATGGGGGGTACTCAATCATTATATGACTGAAACTCAAGTTTTTAAGTCTGTTACTGTACCTCTCGGTGATTCACTAGTAAAAAATTTTTTTAAATGTTTCAGTAAGATAAATTTCAAATACCATGAAAAAAATAACTTATGCCTCTTTCTACGGTTCTTCTCCTTCCAGATATCCTATATATGAAGGTTATCCTTTATGATACAGTCTCAGGAATTTGTTATCTTTGTTTTGCTAATATTTTTCTTGCCAGTTGTTTTCCTGAGGGGGTGATTTTGGGGAGGTTGTTCTTGCTTTCCACTGCCTTATGCCTTATCATTAAATTCACTGACTCAACATTTAGCTTTTTTTCCCCCTGTATTCTTCTTTTCAAGTGAGTCCCTCCATTATATTCTTTTAGTTTAGCCACTGTAATGTTTAGCTCTGTTTTTTATTGGATTTTCCCTCCAAATTACTCTGTTATTGTTGAATTGTTTTCCACTCAGTTCCTCATTTCAGCAAGAATCATAATAACTGTTGTCTTGAAGTATTCTTCAAATAGTTTACTTAATTCTGTTGAACTAAACATTTTTCCAAGATTTTGATTTGATTCCTGAGTTAGGATGAGTTCTTTTGATTATGTTTCCTTCTCTACTTTGTTCTAGTGGTAATTAGAGATTCACATAAACCAAGGTAGATAGTGGGATGGATTCTGTATTTGGTATGGCTTAGGATACATTTGTGAAATTACAGTCATGTGTGGGTATGCTGTGATTTATGATCAATGGTATAGCTGACCTGGAAAAAGAACTGGGGACTGAGGCTTGAAACGGACACAGCAAATAATTGGAGCTGGTAGAAAGTGGAGTATGGCTGCAAATCTCTAAGTTGGCAGGAGACTCCAGCAGGCAATAAAGATCCACGGAGAGCTTTCGACTTTAGAGCCCCACGGGGTGTTTTCTGGGTAAAAGGCAGAAGCTTGCTTATAAGCAAACAAGTGAGTACTTTTATAAGCTTACTGAACTTTATTTCCAAATATCAAAATAAACATGATAAAGTTATGGTATTGAATATTATACAATATTTATAAAATTTATAATTTGATAACTTAAGTAACTATCAATTGTTAAATAAATCTGAATGAATCAGCAAAAGAATATGGCATAAGTGGAAAAAATGTTGTTTTGCCTAGTAGATACACTGTTTGATGGGAAAAAATAAACACGAGGCCCATGAAAAGTAAATCAACAAAAAGGAATCCACATTAAAAAAAAAAAGTAAAAGGATGTATTTATTCTTCATGATACAGATGAGAACCTGAGATCCAATTGCTCAGGTTTACAGCTAACTTAGTACCATGATCATGAACTCATGTAACTATTGGCTTAAAGCACTTGCTATCTGTAGTTGTGAATGCCCAGGTGGTAGCATAGCCAGAATGACATTCTGTGCCAGATCTCTGTTCATTGTATCTGATCCAAGAATGCACAGCAACTCTTATCACTGCTCATTCTTTCATGACAATCCAGATGAGTATGAGGCACATTCTGGTTGTAAATGCTGACTAGCTAATTTTATATCTGTAAACATACCAATGTAAATAAACAATTATAGGGAATCCATATGATGAGCTAGTCCCGTCACTATAATTTATCACCTCTGCATGTCTAAGACATCAGATCATTAGTAAAATTTTCAGTGTTCCTATTCATTTGTACCTTCTTCCTTCCATCTTCATGTACTCAATCTGAATTTAATTTCTTGAACTCAGAAAACAGAACTGAGAATACCATGTGAGATGGGTTAGAAGTGAGCTGAAATGATTCCAATTGTGTGCTGTGGCAACATTGACATTGTAGCGGTAGCATAGTAAAAGCAAAGCAAAAATGTATATTCTCTTACAAACAAATGTTACACCAATAAAATAATATCTTGAAGAAAACGTTTTTCTTTTAAAGAAAGAAATTGCAAAGAGCACAAGAAATGAAACCAGAAAATGGAACAATAAAAGAAAATATGAATAGGAACAAGAATCAAAGTCTTAGAGATTTAGTAAAACAAATAATTATGTAAATTGCCTATCTATGCTAGCAATTATTACAGGAGGACTAAATTGGCAGGCACTATGAGAATCTACTAAAATAATAGATTCATTCCTGCTGGATAAATTATCATCTTAAAAGATAATAATTCAAAACAAAATAGGCTTATAACAGAAAACGTAGAAAAAGTAGAAAAAGGAAGGACATTGCAGAATGACAGGCCATCAGATCAGTAACACTCAAGTGTACCTAAATCTGATTAATGGAAAGGAAGAAAATTGCTGTGGTAGGGAACAGGGTACATTAATAAATGGGATAGTTTTGCCATACCACTGTGAACTTTTTCAGTATAAGAGAGACTTATAAATTCTTTGGAAAGGAATCTTTATGATTCTTCACTGTTCAGAATATTTTTACTGAGAAGTAACAGATGGATTAAAAATGCAGAATTTGGCAGAGGAAAGATACTTTAGTGGTGTAGATAATGAATGAACATAGAAACAGTGGGAGTAGAAGGGATAAACAGTCATCACAGAGATAAGATGGACAGAACTTTTCCACTTAAGTAAATATCTGGGACAAAGTACCATGATTGCTCTGGATCTCAAGACCAAAGTTTTTAGAGGAATGAGTGTTAGAAATATGGAAAACATAGGAGGGAAGATGATAATTCCTAGTTAGGAAGCTGACTTTGCCTGTTTATTGTGCGAGAACAGTAGCCTGCAGTCCAGCAGGAAACACACTGCTGTTTCGACTTAAAAGACAAATCAGAAAGTCATCTCTCTCAGCTGAATACAAATGCTAATGTGATTGTGGACGTGATTAAGATCATTCAAATGAGAGGAAAAGATTTTGGAATGTCAAGGATAAAGGAATTTAACACTAAATAGATTTTGTAAAGGTCCTACAACTTAGGAAGATGGAGGACAACTAAGTTAGAGGAAAGGAATGCAATTAACACCACCCAGCATTTATCTAGCCCATTGCTTATGCTAGACTTGGGTGAAAATCTTCATATAAATATTTTATTAATCCTGATAATAACCTTGTAAAGCAGTTCTGGGACATTAAATTACTTGAATGAGAATATAAATAGTCAGGTTCATAGAAGAGTACATACAAATGGCCAATAAGCACTGGAAAAGATACAGAACTTCTTTGGTAGTCATGGAAATTCACCAGATTTATAAAGTAACAATAATAATGGTAAAAACAAATTAAAATGACTATAATTCTTTGGAATAGGTCAATTCTACACAGCTAGTGAAAATGTAAAATGTATAAGTTATAGAAGTTCATCTGGCAACATCTTTTAAAATTAAGCACAAACACTAAAAATAAATTAATTATACACACATTCTTTGATCCACTCACTCCCCAATGGAGAATTGATCTCATTGTATAAAATAAACAACCCAGAGTTCAAAGTTTTTAAAACATAGAATATACATCAATATGGTGATGGCTGAAAATTTTTGGCACTTCTATGATACTTGAAATAATAAGTTTTTTTATGCTAGTTCCTTATGCTTGTCATTTATATTTCCAGGGTGATCTATGTATACTTAACAATTTCAGAATAATATCCTAAGGTTAAATTAACTGGGGCTAATAAAATTTGGGGATTTGACATAAGGAGGTCACACGAACTCTTTAGAAGAGTTGAGTACAGTCAGAACACTAGAAATAGAAAAGCAAAGGTGTGGTGGGGAAGTGGTATCAAATAGTGAAAAGAAGTGTTAACAATTTAGAGAAATTTTGGCTAAGAGTAGACTACATGCTTGGCAGAAAAAAGGAACTACAGTTGAATTTTCCTGTATTTTGGTGTGTTTTATATTGTCGGTGGTAGAAAGTGTTGCCTTAATTTGGCTCCACTGCATGCACTTTTCTCAGCCTTACCAGAGAAAATATGAAGCTATATTTTAGCTTTTATTCTTGCATCCACATTGGTCCAAATGAGGAACAGAAAGAGAATACCCCATTCTCTACTATGTAAATATATCCAGTACATAGTTTTCTAACATTGGCAAGTTTAAAATTATAATCATTCTTAACCCTACTCCTTTACCCCATATGGTCAGAGAGGGATTAAAAATGTCACAGCTCTTCATTAATCACAAGAAAATGGTGATATTTAAAAATATCTTTAAAAATAGGCATTATATTTTGAAATAATTTATCATAAGACAAGTATTTCTCAAACTTTAATGTCCACATGAATCATCTACATATCTCTTTAAAATGCAGTTTAGTTCAGTAGTTCTAGTAATGTACATATATCTGCATTTCTACTAGCTCCTAAGAGAGTCCAATGGCATGGAAAACCCTTTGAGTAGAAAAGAATTAAAGAGCAGTTTTCACTTTTAAATTATCTGTAGCACTGTACCACTGTCAGTAGCACTGTCATCCCCGTTGTTCATCGATTTGCTCGAGCGGGCACCAGTAATGTCTCCATTGTTGTTACTGTTTTTGGCATATCAAATATGGCATGGGTAGCTTGCCAGGCTCTGCTGTGCAGGCAGATACTCTCAGTAGCTTGCCGGGCTCCCAGAGAGGGACAGAGGAATCGAACACAGGTAGGCCTCATGCAAGGCAAACACCTTACCCGCTGTGCTATTACTCCAGCCAAAATTATCTGAGGATAATAAAAAAAAAATACTCCAATATATGTCATATCTTGGACCAATTAGGTTATAATTTCAGGCAGTAAAATTAAGTAAGTACAATTTTTGAGACTCCTCAGTTAATTTTAATAAATAGACAAGTTTTGGAAACACTGATTTGAAAAAATGAGCTTCTTTACAAAAACTATAAATACCTTAAGGTATTAGACAATGCAAAGCCAAAGTCATAAGCTAAATTAATAAAATTTTAAGGACAGTTTCAAGTCAACAGATTGACAATACTTTGACTTGACCATACATTATGTTTAATTTGGTGGTCTACATATAAATGTCTATAACCAAAACACAAGAGAGAAAATAAGAACAGAACTAGACTTACTATTCCTTTCTCTTTTCTCATCATTTGAAAGAATGATTCTTACATACCACAATCTAGATTCTTTTAAAATAGGCCTTCTTGGGGCTGGAGCAATAGCACAGCGGGTAGGGCGTTTGCCTTGCACGCAGCCGACCCGGGTTCTAATCCCAGCATCCCATATGGTCTCCTGAGCACCGCCAGGGGTAATTCCTGAGTGAAGAGCCAGGAATAACCCCTGTGCATCGTCGGGTGTGACCCAAAAACCAAAAAAAAAAAAAATAGGCCTTCTTATCCAGCATACAAATCTGTGTCTGTATATAACATTCAGACTAGATTTTAAGTTGGATACTAAGGCATGACTTTTATCTCATTTCTCTACTGACTTTCTATATTACCGGTACATGTATGAAACATACGTAAAACATAAGTTTTTTGTCTTATATTTGCTCACAGCTGACCTAAGTTTAACCCCTTGCAATACATTTGGTCCCTAAACTCTGGACAGAACTGACACCTGAGCACAGAACAAGGGGGAAGTAAGCACAAGGAGGTGTGACAGCAAAACCAAACATAAAAAAGAATGTGATAGGGTTAATATATTACTGTTTGGGTCTCCGGGAGAAAATGAAGGTGGTCCAAAAGCATAAATCATTTTCCAGATAATCTTAAACATGTATATATTTTTGCAATTTGCTTCTTAAGAAAAAATCTATTTAAGAGAAGTCAAAATACATGAGAGCACCCTGGACCTTAAAATTACTTCCTCAGGGTCTGTTTCAATTAATTAACAGAATCTGCAAAATTGTAATTTCTCTTTGTTGAATTAAGAAGCATTCACAATCTGTTCATGTTTTATTTATTCTGTGTTTAAGGTTTAATGAAGATTTTATTGATAACTAGAGACAACAAAACTTAAACACTCTCTGCTTAAGAGATTTTGAATGACCCTGACTATTTTCTGTTGTCAGGATCAGCAGATCAGCATCCATATATAATGACTATTGAGTTTCAAGAGAGAACTGTAAACAGTAGAATAAAGAAACACATAAATTCAAATAGCATTTACTAGTCTACACACACACACACACACACACACACACACACACACGGACATACAGATGTACACATGCAAAAAACATACTATTGTGTATTGCTTTTCCTGCCTCTGACTCAGAGACAATGATATTAGAGAAGCAACCAGACAGTAAATACTAGTACAGTATGGTTCAATTTCTTAATTTATCATTTTCAGTTATTAGCAATATCTGTTTAAATTAATTTTTAACTTAAAGTTTTTAAAAATTAAAAAATATCTATTTAAATTTTCTCAATATAAAATATAAAGTATATGGTGATATGTACACAAATACTTTCCTTGATTTTGTGGCTAATAATGAAGTTATGGCATACATCAGCCAAGAATAATGGGTTATGGGACTAGAAAAAAAGTATGTGGATATATAGTTTGCCTTAGAAACTTTGGTTCCTGGGTCTTTCCATAAAATTTGGTCCAAAGTTCCAATATCCATCTTTGATTTCTGTGTCATTCTGAATAAGTTATCTAATGCTTTCTACCTCAGTTTCCCATATATAAAATGGAAATAATAATAGTACCTAACCTAGGCATGTTTAAAGCAGACTATAGACCGAACATGATGGCCACCCAATACCTACATTACTAACTACAACACCTAAAAGGAGAGAAAGAACAAAAGGGAATGCCCTGCCACAGAGGCGGGGTGGGGGGGGGATGAGGTGACGGAGTGGGAGGGCTGATGGGGTCATCAGTGGAGAACGGGCACTGGTGGAGGGATGGATACTCAAGCTCTGTATGACTGAAATACAAGCACGAGAATATGTAAATCTGTATCTGTACCCCACCCCCTGATTCATTAATTAAAAAATAATAAATAAATACTTTTAATAAAAAAATAGTACCTAATCTTATCAAGTGTGACATATAGATAATTTACTTTTTACTTAGCATATGCTGGTATTTAAATTATTTTGTGTCTATCAATTATTATAATAACTAACATTATAGCATCCAAAGACCTCTGGAACTCAGCCACAGCTATGCTCAAGTTCACTGTCCACACACTCGGACGAGCCTCTCGCATGAAGGAACCAGCAGAGGAACACAGGTGTGCAGGTCCTGAGCCTGAGATCTCCAAGGCTGCTCGGATAGGGACTGGGTCTCCTCCACCCAGATCCCCCAATTTCCAGTAGCTAGGCAGTTACACCCAGAAACTGCCCCCCCCCTTGTGTAATCCCATCAGCAGCCAAGATCCAGAGACTACAAAACGAAGCTTCTGGAAGCACACAGCTGCATTTGTAGCCATACAACCTTATATTGTCTAGTTCTCTTTCTCAGAGAACCTGGCAAGCCACCAAGAGTATCCTGCACACACAGCAGAGCCTGGCAAGCTCCTTGTGGCATATTCAATATGCCAAAAACAGTAACAATGATGAGTCTCATTTCTCTGACCCTGAAAGAGCCTCCAATGTGGCACTATTGAGAAGAACGAGTAAAGAGAGGCTGAGAAAATCTCAGGGCTAGGATGAATGGAGATGTTACTGGTGCCCACTTGAGCAAATCAGTGAACAACGGGATGCCAGTGATGTCAGCGATACAGTGATATGGGACCCCTATCCAGTATTTTTTCTTCCTACTTCAATATACATATTCCTCTGATGAAGTTGACCATGTCACAATACCCTTCCATCTCTTCCTCCATTTTAGTCTGGAGGTTAAGGTCAGTTCTAGGTAGATAACCTTTCAGTGCAACTGAATTCTGCCCAATACAAATCAGGAAAACGTCTTTTGGTGCTTCCAAGAAAGTTCTTTTAAAACAGGTCTGAGTAAGATAGAAAATTACTCTCTCATTTTCCTTCCTCCTTTTCCTAGTTTGTACATAATAATAAAGGTAGAACTCTGTCTCCATCTTATAATCATGAGACAAACAACAGAATGGAAATACTGTTCAAAAGGAAGTATTTATTTTTTAAGGTAGTATTCTAAAGGTAGATCTAAAAGAAGGGGGATTTGAAATAATGCTAGCATCATAGAGCTATCTTGCCAATCAGTCCCTACTTGCCTCTGTAGACTTCTTTTTCTTGAAATGACTAATCCCAATTCTTGGTTCTGAAATTTTGTTCTGTATAATTAATTTGCCAGAAATAAGTGGGTCCAGCTTAATGTCAGACATGTGAAGTATACAAATCTCTGGGAATGCTGAGTGTTCATCTAGTGATTTTTTCTTTCATGAGACTAACACAGAGGTGGAATAAGGATTACTACTGCAGTCGATTGTTTCTGCTATTTATCCATAAAAGGCTTCTGATAGCATCATAAAACTGCAAGCAGAGAATCAACAAAAATTAAAATTTACTAAAAAGTGAGCAATGAGAGAAATATAATCTATAATGGCATTATCTAGGTCAAAAAAGTTAATAGGAGGACACTAAAAAAGATATATGAAGGGGAATTGATATGAAAGAAAAGGAAATGGATGAGCTGTTTCTACAATTCAGTTAAGTATTAAATGTTCACAAATATACAGTTATGAAGAGAGAAATGCCTCCCGTTAGCATTTTTGTTCAAAATCCAACTTTATTTGTTAATTGTTTTATTGAATCCCTGTGAGATAGACCATTATGGACCTGTTTACAATTTGATTTCAGTCATTCAGTGTTCCAACACCCCTCTCTCCACCAGAGTATACTTCTCAACACAGATTTCCCGCTTGCATTCCATTATCCCCCTACTCCCCTTCTCCTCAGCCTGCCTCTATGGCAGGCACTTTTCTTCATTGTCTCTGTGTCTGTTAGTCTCTCTCTCTCTCTCTCTCTCTCTCTCTCTCCTCTTTTCTGCATTGTGGTTTGAGTGAAATAAATCAGGAGAGGGACAGATTTTGAATGATGGCATTTATTTGTAGTACATAATCCAACACTAATTTAAAAAAACTTTTCTCCATAAGTAAATCAATACATACTAATAGAAAGTGGAAATTATGGAGATCTGAGTTTATCAGACTACTCAGAGAAGATTATAACTCATAAACGTAGCAGTGGTTTGAGATGCATTTGATATAGACAAAAAGGTTTAATGTATTTCATGTAAAATGTAAGGAAAGAGAAAGAGTCAGGCTTTGGCTTATATAAATGAGTAAATAATAGAACAATTTAATAGAGCAATAGCACAGTGGGTAGGGCGTTTGTCTTACATGCAGCCGACCCAGTTTCAATTCCTCCGTCCCTCTTGGGGAGCCAGGCAAGCTACCAAGAATATACTGCCCACATGGCAGGGCCTGGCAAAAACCATGTCATATTTGATATGCCAAAAGCAGTAACAACAAGTCCCACAATGGAGACATTACTGTTGCCCTCTCAAGCAAATCAATGAGCAACGGAATGACAGTGATGACAGTGATGAATGAAATGTTGACAGAAAGGTTAAAAAGAAGGAAATTTAGTAATATCTGTCATTCTGTTGTTCCTTTTTTTGCTTTTTTTTTCATTTTTAGTGTAAGATGCCTAATAAAGAGTCAAAGGGTTATTCTGAGTAAACCATTTTGTATATAAATCCTGGAGTTTCTCAGGGCAGATGTCTGAAACAGACTCTGAGGAGAGACAAGAGATAGAATCAATAGCTCTGAAGTTAGGGAGATTCCCTAGGAAAGAGGTGTAGATAAAGATGCAAAAATTCCAACATTCATAGGTTTGGAAGTAGACTAGGAAGAGATTGGAAATTGATGATGCAGCACGGAATTTCAGAAGGTGTACTATTTCTAAGAAAGACGTCAACTATGCTAAATGATACTGAGAAGGAATTACAAGAAGAGGGATTTGGTTGATCTTGACTTTTAGATTTCTTTGTCTACTTTTTATAAGAATAGTTCAAGTGGGCCTGATAGATAGTATAGAGATGAAGACACTTGACTTGTATGTGGCCCACCAAAGTTTGATCCCCAGCACCACATATAGTCCACTGAGCACTGCCAAGAATGACCCCTTGCTCAAAGCCAGAAGTAAGCCCCGAGCATTTCTGGGTAGAACCCCCAAACAACAACAGAAACACAGGTATAGTGGACTAAAGGGGAACATTTTAGTCAAGGCAAAGAACAGAAGAAAGGAAGATATTGTAATTTAAAAAAAAGCAGCAGAGAATTATTTCAGTTTTGTGGTTAGAATAAAAGAACAAATAGACAGGAAAAGAAAAGTGTTTGGGAGAAAAGTGTTTTATTAGAAAAAGAACCTATTAGGTTTCAGCTCTACTCCTGGATACTTGGGGGCCATATAAGGCATAGTGGATATTAGCCAGGTCAGCGGTATGCAAGGCAAGACTTTACCTGCCCTGTCTCTCCGGTCCTCTCAGGCAGTGTTGCCTGCCTCTCTGAAAACATGAATAAGGTTTCTTGGGACTATTGTTTTTAGGTGAAAATTCAATGCCAGCTGCTGCTGCTGAAAGTTAAGTCTTAGTTTGGATTCCTGCAGAGGCAGAGCAGTTTGTTTTGAGGGTTATCCTAGGAAAGAGCAACAGGGAAGTAAGAAAATATGTACCAGGGAAGGAAAAGCTCACTAGGAATGGTCTCAAGGAAGCATTCATCTTGAGCAAGTGAGGTTTAACCTCATAACACACTTTAGAAGATTTAGAACAAGCCTCCACATTATCTCGCCAAGTTTTCAAGGTGTAGGACTGGGACTATTTATTCACCATCTCTATAACTTACTAGTTGTGGATTCCATCCAGAGGTCCTTAATTCACAAGTATTTCAATATTTAAAATGCTTGACAAGGGGTAGATCAAGTCTCAGATATGCACATGCTACAAGTTGGTGGTGAAGAAGGACCAAATGAATATGGGATATATTCTGACAATATAGATTAAATAGATGAAGACCATCGATTTTACTTTAG
>JASTTN010015715.1:0-10252 GCA_030324115.1 Sorex maritimensis | reverse complement strand
GTCCTTCCTTCCTTCCTTCGTTCCTTCCTTCCTTCCTTCCTTCCTTCCTTCCTTCCTTCCTTCCTTCCAACCTTCCTCTCTCCTGCCCGTCCTTCCTTCCTAAAAAACCTGTGTTCTGCAGGGATATTCTTAGGAATACCTCAGATTCATTAAAAGCTCATCAATATCTACTTATGAAGTTGCCATTTATTTGCTGCATAGCTTTTTCTGATAACACTAATGAAAGAAATAAATTACATTTTCTTCTATGGATTCAGAACAGCTATTCTACTTCCCAGACTGGATCCAGTATTGGTAGCCAAGGATATGAGCTTCTTCATGTTACACTGTGAGAGTCCATCAAATCTCAGTGAGTGTTGACCCAGGTAACTCCTCAGATACTTGTACTACTCTGTGTAATGTGAAACATTTCCAATAAACACAATAAGAGAATAGTTAACTTATGTCCATACCCACTTTCCTTTTGTTGTGGGTTTTTCTGGGCCACATTTCAGAAATTATATTTAGAGGATATATTTTGAAATGAAAAACATTTTTATTTTTCAATGACAGGGCAACATGTTTATACCTTCAATAATTAACAAACACTTCTTTATGATCATTAAATGCCTCACTAGGATTTAAACTTCAATTTTTGTCATAAAATTTGTGCTTTTAAACATTTCACATCTTTGAAATATTAAAAATGTGATTGAAATTGGTTGGTAGGTTTTTATATTTAATTATATTTTATTACAAGTAAAAGAAAAAGAACCAGGTTCAGCTGCATTCAAGGTAAGCATCTTGACACCTATATTATCATTCTCGCACCCCAGATAAAATATTTTTATTTTTTTCTTAAGATTGTATTTCTCCCTTTCTATTGTCTTATTTTTTATTTTTATTTTTTTGCTTTTTGGGTCACACCCGGCAATGCACAGGGATCACTCCTGGCTCTGTACTCAGGAATTACCCCTGGCAGTGGCAGGGGACCATATGGGATGCTGGGAATTGAACCTGGGTCAGCCAACATGCAAGGCAAACGCCCTACCCTCTGTGCTATCACTCCAGCCCCCTCTATTATCTTTTAGTTCATATGTTGAAAGCTGGATCAGGGCAAAAGAGATATAGGTGCTTGCTTTCCTTGTGTTTGGCCAACCCAAGTTCAATTCCTAGCACAGTATATGAACCACAAGTATCTCTGGGAGTGATCCCTGAGCACAGAGCCAGGAGTAATCCCTGAGGACTGGGGACAGTCAAATGTAAGCCCAATCCCCGCCGCCCAACAATAAAAGAAAAATAGAAAAGCTGGATCATTTGCTCTATAGAATTTGCCATTATAGATATTTTTTGTCCATAGTAGAATTTAACATGTTTCTCTCATCTGCATACTCTATGAACTGGTAACTTTATCTTCAGGGTTGATCTGATTAGTTTATAATTTAGGGGGATGAGGGAGTCTACAAAAAATACTGAATAAACAGTGATATTTAAGAGGAACATAAGGTCTTCTTTGTGTGTGTGTGTGTGTGTTTGTGTGTGTGTGTGTATGTGTGTGTACTAGTGCTCACATGTGATGTCATCTACCAGGCCCCGGAATTGCCTAGATCCTTTAATTTATTAAAACTGTAAAATCGTGTCTGGCTCAATCTGTGATTGCTATTGCTAATTAAACGGATACTGGAACAAAGGGAAACTCCTCAGCCTAATCCTTTGTAACTAGGTCCATGATGCGCTATGCAAAGCTACGTGTCCCATCTCAGATCATTTCACAGGCTGTACACTTTGAAATAAAGGGGAAAAACACAGTTTTGTAAAGATAGTACAGCAAGTATGCAGCTTGCCTAGCATGCAACTGACAAGACTTCTATCCCTGGAGCCCCATCTAGTTCCCTGAGCCTTGCCAGGAATGATCCTTGAGTGTAGAACAAGGAGTCAGCCCTGGACACAGCTGGTGGTGGTACAAAAACAAACAAGCAAACAAAGAAAGTAAAGAAAAAGCAGCAAGATATTTTTATTTTTCCTTTTTTGTGGTTATGAAATATATAACATAGTACACTCAGGGGCTGGAGCGATAGCACAGCGGTAGGCCGTTCGCCTTTCATGCGGCCGACCAGTGTTTGATTCCTCCGCCCCTCTCGGAGAGCCCGGCAAGCTATCGAGAGTATCTCGCCCGCACGGCAGAGTCTAGCAAGCTACCTGTGCGCATTGGATATGCCAAAAACAGTAACAATAAGTCTCACAATGAGAGACTTTACTGGTGCCCACTCGAACAAATCAATGAGCAATGGGATGACAGTGACAGTGACAGTGACACTCAGAAGTTACCCACCCCCCTCATAATATAATAAAAGATCTGATGACTAGGAAATGTAGCAATGCTTTTTAAACATCTTGATTACTGATTAAAATGTGTGTGTGTGTGTGTGTGTGTGTGTGTGTGTGTGTGTGTTTTCAGATGCTTTCTGGCCAGGCAAACATTGAACTTGCTTTTGATTTTGTGCTGGTAAAGATCAAGAGTGTCACATTACACAGGGTCAAGAGAAGAAAGAGGCCAAAGTCCTACCCAGGGCACACAGCTGTGCCTGATCTCACTGCCGCCCAGCATGAGTAACATTAGGAATGAAAGTACCCCCAGGAGGACACTGTGGATTGGGACACATGACAGACACAAAGCCTGGAAAACCACTAGACTGTAGGTGAAAAGGTGATAGTGAGAAATCTCAAAATCTGTAAGAAGAAATCTGAAAAGCAAACCAGCCCCACACTGCCCGGAGAAAGTTTTTACATGCCTGCACTGCACTGAGTAGAGAGTGAAAGAGTACTGTCCCTTTGTAAGACAGAAAGTGTGGTCAGAAAAATAAAGGTAGACACACCTCAGACACAGTAACTACAGCCTTAAACGCTGTAGGGCACTTGCCTTGCACGTAGCCAGCAGGGTTTGATTCCCAGCACCCCATCCAAAGAGCCCCCCAAGCCCAGCCAGGAGTGATCTCTAAGCAGTGCCAGGAGTAAGCTCTGAGCAGAACTGAGTGTGGCCCAAAACAAAAACAAATAATAATAAAACCAAAAGAAACAAGCAGACAATATGCAGACAATAAATGTGAAACAAGCCTCAAAGAAATTAAGAGCTGAATACAAAATTAAAAAGTTACAACCTCCCATGGGCCTAGATGATGTACCTTAGTCTTTTCCTTCCTTCAGCCTTCTAAAAGAGCAGTTGAAACTACACAAAATTGAAAACTTTGTTTACTATATCTTAGGGTGAAACTCAGGGATGGGATTCAGAGGGAAAAATCCTTCACACACAAGTCTGAAAATAGACATGTCTGTTTTCATATGCTTCTCTCCTCTTCCTCCTCCCTCTTCCCCCCTTCCCCTCTCACTCCCCCTTCTCCTCCCTCTTCCCCTCCTCTTCCTCCTCCTTCTCTGTCTTCTCCCTCCTCCTCGTCCTTCTTCTTAAAAAACTGCTTCTTGTGATGGTAAATAGAAGATTAATTTGATGGTATAATTCCACCACCCTCCAGCCTGCTAGCTTGTTGGCAGTAAGCTCTTTCTCAACCTTCACTGACTCTCTCCATTGCTTGGGTCCTGGAGTGAGAGAAGTGGATGTCTGAGGTTTTAAAAAAAGCAGTGGGATTAGGACACTCTAAATAGGAAGAGATGGAAAAAGTGACCACCTTGAAATGTCTTATCCTATCTTTTTAAACATTGGATTCCTGCCTAATGGTTATGTAGATCCATTTTTACCTAGATTCTTAAGATGCCGGAAATCTGATGTTAATAGAAACCTCCTAGTTTTCTAAAGTAGTCTTCTTTTTTTCCCTAACATTGCCCAAATCAAACTCTGTCTATGAAGAAATTAGGTTTTCTTGGGACTTGGGACAAAAAACTCCAAAAAAGTTTTTTGTTTGGAATGAAGGATATGGATTCTCTCCCACTAGCAAAGTTCCCAAAGGCCAACATGTCAATCCCCCTCCCCAGATCTCACTTTAGATGTGATCACCCATTGAATAGGAAAATATTAATTCAGTTTCACAAGCTGTTAGATGCCATCATGAACACAGGTTTGCCACTGAGACAGGATCTGGCAACCTTCTACCTATCCATTTACAATTTTTTTCAAGAGTAACATTAATCTTTAAAGATCACATGTCCTTCTCTCCCAGATGGGAGAATAACATGACACTAGCCATAACCTTGCCACTGGACCCCACGACAGGCTGTTTCACCAGGGGCACCCCAGGGGGGGGGGGGCAGTGAGAGCCCTCTCTGCCCCATGGGACCCAGCCCTGGCAGCAGAAAACCTCCAGAACTCAACCACCGCCATGCTCATGGCCATTCTCCACACTCTCAGGCTGAGCCTCACTCACAAGTGAAAGTTTTCCTGGACCTTGCAGCCACATTTGTGACTGTGTAACACTTCATAGGACACACCCTACCCATACTCCAAGAGTACGCACCACATTTAATGGGACTCAAAGTAGGAGGCAACCAATCTTAAAGTGAAATATTATTTTGGTTCTGCTTGGGGTCAGGGATTGTAGTTAGGGATGAAAACACCCAAAATATGGTGTCATTTTTGGAGGGGAATCTTTTAAAGTCTTCTCCCAGTTTTTGACCAGATTATTCTTTCTTTGTCTCCAATGCCCTCATTGTTGGCTCCTTATCATTGTCCTCAGGGGGCTGCTGGTACTTTTGCCTGAATGCATCTCAAGCCTTGGACAGGACTCCTTTCTCAAAGGTACTGTGTGCAAAAATCTACTCTTGTTCAGTAGGTGGGCTATTCATTCTGTTTGTATTTTCTGCTGTAATAAAGTCTTTCAATTTAATGTAATTAAAATTATTTCATTTATCTTGCTATTGGTACCAAGTTTCCAAAGACATCCCTAACAATGGTGTTAGGAGAATTTCACCTATGTATTTTAAGCCTTTGGTATTTGCATCCAGATATTTATTCATTTAAATAATTTAGATTTTTTAATATGAGAATTATAAAGGTCTAGTTTCATCTTTTGAATATGGTTGTCCAATTTCCCAACAAATTTTTGAAGGAACTTTCCCTTTCTCTGTGTATGGTCATTTATAGCATTTAAATAATATATCATTTAACTTCTGAATTTTCCATTCTATTTCATGGAGAATCTGCCTATTATTATTCAATACTATATAGCTTTAATTACTGTATGTTTGCAATATACTTCTAATTTACATAATATGATGCCTCCTTTCTCTATTTCCCTTTTAGGATTGCTTAGTTATTTCTAAGTCTTTTGTAATTTTATATAAACCTTAATATTTTATTTCGTAAAATATATTATTAAGTTTGGATTATGGTTGTATTAAATCTGCATATATTCACCTATTTATTTTCAGTATAATGAAAATTTTATCTATTAATTTATCTATCCATGCACATGAAATGACTTTCTTCTGCTTGGTTATTTGCATTTGGAATGCAACTGACATTTTTATACACTGAGTTTTTTAGATGCTTCTGAGACTACACTAAAATTCTTCTTTAAATAATTGATTAACTTCAGTCAATCTATTCATTTTCCTATTAGCTTGCTTTTTTTTTTTTTTGCTTTTTGGGTCACACCTGGCGATGCTCAGGGGTTACTCCTGACTCTGCACTCAGGAATCACCCCTGGCAGTGCTCAGAGGACCATATGGGATGCTGGGAATCGAACCCGGGTCGGCTGCATGCAAGGCAAACGCCCTACCCGCTGGGCTATCGCCCCAGCCCCACCTATTAACTTGCTTTATGGTTAAGAATTTCCCCATATTCAGCAGAGGAGTCCAAAGTGGTGATGATAGCACAGAGGGTAGGGCATTTGCCTTGTATGTGGCGAACCCGGCTTTGATTCCCAGTGTCCCATATGGTCCCCTGAGCACCACCAGGGGTAATTCCTGAGCGCAGAGCCAGGAGTAACCTCTGTGCATCACCAGGTGTCACCCAAAAAAGAAAAAAAAAGGGGGGGCTGTAGCAAAGTGGTGATGGATATATGAGTTGAAACATAAGGTCCCTCTAGCTTTAGAAATAAATATAGATATTTTGTCTTAAAGCAGTCTGTAAGAATATCCAAGAGAAAAAAAATGTTATCAACCAACATATTCTAAGATGTGGCAACGTGTTATAATGTCATACACAATATACCAACTTGGGAAAAACAGATTTTGAAATACCTAAGCATTGAATTGAGGATTGAATAAATACATTTTTTTTATTTCTTACATATAAGGATATATATGCTATTTGTTTCAAGTATCACACAGAAATTTCATATGTTAAAGGTAGAATTTTGGCAAGTGTGTCTGAGAAAGAGATCAGAACTTGGTTAAACACAAGGAAGTGTTTCATAGTAATATCTGATGAACTTAAAACACACTGTTTTTAGGAAGCAGTGATTACGGCTACCGAAGATAATGAAGGGATATCACTATATCATGGAAGCAAAATTGTTAGCATCTGGGGCCTCAGACTCCTAGATAAGATATGAGTTCCTTCGGAATTCATCTAATGTCTCTATAAAGTTGAAATGCATAAGGAAACTGAAAATCTATTTCCTACATTTTTTAAAGAAGTAGGACTAAAATATATAACTTAAAATAAATCAAAGCAAAATGTAACTTACAACAATGTAAAATGATGTTAAGTATAAACTATTTTAAATAATAGCCATTATTTCATTTATTCAGCTTATAATAAGCTTCATAATAACTACATGGCATTTTATAACCATAACTAATTTTTATAGCTAAGGGCAACACAGTTAAGCAATTTGCCTAATGTCATAAGGGACTGCTTTCACCCAGGAATTTCACCCAGAGTTTCAAATCTGAGCCACATTCCTTTTATTCTGCACTAACATTGTCAAAAAAAAGAAAATCCAGAACATAAGTATTATAAAAAGTTGGCTTTCTTTAACTATTTAAAAACACACCGCAAGAGCTAATATGGAGTGGATGATAAAGCAAAGAAGAAGATCAGAATAAGAAATTTTTATGAGCTACTCTGTGTTGGTAGAATAGCTGGACCTTCATACATATTATCTTATTTTATTCTCTCAATAATTCATGAGGTGGTACTAATATCATCCCCACCTCTGACAAACACAGGGAATTAATTAGATTGGTAAAGGCCATTCAGCTTGAAAGCATTAGAGTTGGAATATTTCTACTAAATTGTAAAACTTGCCCAGGTTATTACTTAAAGAATACAGAAGCTTATATAATTAAAGAATGCAGAAACATTAAAAGAAATCAGAGGACCAGGTATATTGGTCAATGATCAGAAGAATGACTTTTTCACCTTCCTATCTATAACATAAAATTGTTTTATTAGAACCTTAATGAATTATGGTTAGTAATACACTTATACTTAACTATATTTAACACTTTTTTGAAATAAAGATGATTTAAATGCTATAAATTATCAGATTAGAAACTAATTTTTATAAATGCTAGGTGCATCTACAAAATTTCCAAGTTTTTTTTTCTGTCATGAAACTGTACTGATTCCCTTTAAACCAACAATAATGTTTCATTTCCTATGTCCCTGCAAAGACTTACTTTTTAAATATAAAATTGAGTTTCTCTGAAATTTATTTCAATGAGTCACTAAGGGTAAGCCTGTAGACACAAGTAAAAATTGAGTAACATATTGGAGAGAATGCAATTATTTTAAAATAATTGGGTGCATTGAATTTTCCTTTGCTAATTTCAAATATTATTTCAAGCCAGTATTCTGTTAATGGATAATATCAGCTGTTTAGAATGGACTTACTATGTGTCAGATAACATGCTAGGTAATTTAGGCACTTGAGCAATAATTATACCTTTACCTCTCAAACATCAGCAAAAGTCAAATGTATTCCATTATACCTCATTGGGAGATCGTTTTAAACCTTTATCTCCCAAGTCTGTAGGGTTTAGATGGGCTTTTCACCTCAGACCCCTTATGAAAGAAGCAGAAGATTTGGCTTTATTTGCCTGTAAATCAGAAATCTGGGAGAGAGAGAGAAGGGAAAGGCTAGCTGAGGGAATTGCCAGCATCTGTAACTCACAGGGAGTAGAATTACCACAACTTAATTTGTAACACAATGCTCGCTTATTAATTTGCCTGGGTGGAACTCTCTCTCCTTCATTACTTAACTATACTCCTCAACATACTGCCCTGTTTTCCCTGCAGCATTCAAAACATTACGCACTTCGCTTTTTCAAATATATTTTAAATATATATGTATATATTTGTTTTTCTCTATTATTAGCCTGTGTGCACGCGCGCGCGTGCGCGCGCACACACACACACACACACACACACACACACACACACACACAATGTTCCTCAGGAACTAAAATGAAAGACTTCATGAATAGAATGTCTATTTTGATAGGTATATTGCAAGTTGACCTCCAAGTTCCCATACTAGTCAAAATGTATTTCTTTCCTCTTCATGGTAAGGCTGGAAAATTTTAAATGTGACAACTATGCAGATTAGATGGGGATTTGTAATGCTGGCTTGTACTTTGCTGGTACTTTCTCAAATAAATGAACCTGTTGTGATTTCCCTGCTTTGTGACTTCCTTAACAGCCTTTCAATACCTTCATTTTAATGACTAAAAGGAAGTTGTTACAATGTTTGCAATGAATGCAAATTATAGATCCATAATCCTGAGTGTCTCATAAAGAACCTCACTAAACAGTTATTGTGCCTATACAATAGCATCTCTTATGAAATCCCAATGAATCAGCTTTAAACAAAACGATTCTCATCCAATGTCTGTAGCATGCAATTTTATAAGAAACTCAACTGGTTTTTACCCCCCAGCAGTTCACATAATGAAAGGAAAAAACAAAACAGAGAAAATGAGGCTTGTAAAAACCAACATTCCCAGGTAAATAATGCTATTTCAGCTAGATAGTAAAGACTTCCGATTTAATTTATTTTGTCCAATTTATTTTGTTCAAACTTCTGTGGGAAGAAATTTATAACTCATGGAATTTTAAAATAACCAGAGAGATTACTGGAAGAATACATTAAATATATTTTAAAATAACACTTTGCCTTCATTTTATACTTGAGTTTACAAAATCCTCTGATACTTATTTTATTTTATCTCATCCTATAATGGCTTTGGTAATGGATTATTATTACTATTGTCATGATATAGGTAAACAGATTCAGATACTACATAGCTCAGCTAATTCTAGCCTTAACTCTCAGGAGCTAAAGTTGGAAACCTGCAAGTAATGTCTTGCTTTTATAGCTATTTGACACCAAATCAATTAGTCTTCACTAAGCTGATTTCATATGTCTCTTTGTTTCTATTCCTTTGCCATTATCTATTCCTTAGACTTATCTCACTTGGCACATTTGGGCATTCACTGTAAGCAGGCTAAAGGGAGGATACAAGAAGAGAATAAATGAGTGAATCTTCTGACGCTCGAAAAATTACAATAGCCTCTTATTAAACCTCTTATTTGCTACCTTATTTGTAATTTCAAAGTCTTTCCAACAATATTCTATTTAGCCATAAGAGTGCTTTGTTTTTGTTTGTTTGCATATACACTTGATATAAATTCCTCTGATCAATACCCCAATTTGACAGAAAGAGAAATAATAAAACCCCATTAGATCAATATAAAAAGTCTTTGAAAATTCTACCTGAGGTTACTCGTTCAGTCCCACCTCCTGACACCTTCCTTTCTCTTTTTGATTGTTCCATATTGACGGGGGAATTATGGCAGCCCATACATGCATCATGCCTCATGCCTCCATGTAACCTGTTTTCACTGAATACAAGTCAACTACAGATTCAAAGTGCTTCTTCGAAGACTTCCTGTTTCTAATAGGCAGACTTAGAACATCCTTTCTTTTGCAGTTCATTGCTTTTAAATGCACTATCCTTTAAAAAGTTATCTGAAGCACTGTGATTAACAATACTGATTTGAGTAAGGGTTTCATGCATATAATGTTCCAAATCACACCATCCACCAGAGTGCCTGCTTTCGCATGTCACTATCTCAGGATCCCCTCCCATCTGTCCTGTGTAATCTCAGTTCTATAGACTATTCTCAGGTTCCGTTGCCTTTGGCCATTTTATTATTTCCTTACTATTTTATCACAACCTATTTGCTGCCTTAATACATTAAGAAGTACTTCTTAATGTACATGCAAAATTCCTAGAGTGCAAACTGTAATTCAAACAGCAGTTGATTACTGTCAGCATAATAACTTATATAGCTTAAGGACAAGATTGCTGGGAC
>JASTTN010015714.1:90107-219624 GCA_030324115.1 Sorex maritimensis | reverse complement strand
TTCTTTCTTTCTTTCTCACTTTCTTTCTTTCTTTCTTTCTTTCTTTCTTTCGTGTCACACCTGGCATTGCACAGGGTTTACTCCTGATTCATGTACTCAGGAATTACTACTGGCAATGTTTAGGGGACCATATTGGATGCCGGAAATCTAACCCAGGTTGGCTGTGCAAGGCAAATGCCCTACACTCTGTGCTATTGCTCTAGCCCCTCTTAAAAGTTTCTCATACAGTCAATTTACTTATGTGGGTGCTTTTTTCCTTCCTGATGCATGCTTGCATAACAATAAACTTTCTTCTTAACCTCAATTCTTTTGCTGTTTCCCACAAGTTCTGGTAGGTAGTGTACTCATTCTCATAGGTTGCCATGAAACTTTCAATTTCCTCATTGACTTCTTCTCTGACCCACTGGTTGTTCAGTAATGAGTTATCTAATCCAGGTGTCTGAGACTTTCCCCGCTTCCTGATACAAAATTATGTTGCTCTGACTTACTCTCTTAGGGATATGGTGGGAGTGGAGGGATGAAACACTAAATAAACTAGTTAATTGAAAGTTAATCTTAAATCGGTTACATTAATCTCATTTTAATGTACAGAATAAAAAGTAGATAATGGGATGACTGGGGTGAGAAATACCTACAGATAAAAGGAAACCCCTGCTCAGGAAGAGAAAAAGGGAAGGAAGACGAAAGGAAATGGGATATGGAAAGGGATTGCTATAGGGAAAGGAAAGGGAAAAGAGAATAGAAGATCCTTTAATTCCCTTTAGAAAAATTCTTTAACATTTAACATCAATTTTTCAGAGCTGAATGAACTTCTCTTCCATTTTTACCTTTCATGTCTGTTATCATTGATAAGCCTGTTAATCTGGGGTCGTCCTCAAGCAGCATACAGAGTTTTGATAATCTTGAGCATTTACTTGGATTTCTGTCCTTGTTTGGTGAGACAGCTAAATTATTTAGTTTTTTTTTTAATTTTATTTTATTAAATCACCGTCTGGAAGATTACAATGCTTTCAGGCTTAGGTCTCAGTTATACAATGCTGAAACAACCATCCCTTCACCAGTGCCCATATACCACCACCAAAAAAAAAAAAAACAAAAACCCACACAGTAAACCTCCCATCCCGCCCCCCCCACCCCCTACCTTGTAACTGATAAGTTTCACTTTACATTCTGTTTACTTTGGTTACATTCAATATTTCAACACAAACTTCACTATTGTTGTTAGGAGTACCCCACTAGATTCAGACCTACTGTGAAGACAAATAAGGTTGCGTGGCCGCAGTAGCGGCCACGCGGTTTTGAATTTCTGTACTTTAACAAGAAGTCCAGGGAGATTTCTTCCAGATATTAGATCATTACAGGCTTGAAAACCCAATCTGTGGTCGTCTTAATATGGCGGCCACCGCACCCTTCATCCCCGGAGAGAAAGAGGCGAGAGAGAGAGAGAAATACCTTTCCCCTCCCGGGCGGGCACGGGGCCGAGGCTTAGTTCTCAGGCTGGAGACATTCTGCGAGGAGTTGCCCATGCCGAAAGAGGTTTTGCTGGGTCTGGATTCACGCTTGTGCAGCTGCGGAGAGGCCGCACATACGTGCGGCCCCCGGGATCACATCTCGGCGGTGGGGTAAATTATTTAGTTTTTCATCATTAGTTATACTTTGTTGGTGCTAATAATGGAGTTTCAAGTTTCATATGGTCTGAGATTTGATCCAATATTCTGTTTACAATATCAGACTGCTGTTTATACCTCTGTTGATTTCTGGCCACTTCCACTACCTGGAGAGAATATTTTAGCATGACAGGCAGGGGTGTTTAGGGATTCTTCTTGTTTTGCACTCAGGATCACTCCTGGAAGTATTTGGGGTGCCACAGTGGAATAGAGGGGTAGAACATCAGATAAATTAGTTCATATAAGCTGATCATTTTGATCTCACCCAGCTGAAAAGTTTTCTAATCAAGAATAGATAATGGAAGAACTGGAGAAGAAATAACAGCAGATAAAAGGAAGCCCTGGCCAGGAAAGGAGAACTCAGGAACAGGACACACAGAGAAAACAACAGGAAGAAAGTTCTCTCTCTTCTTGCCCACTCACCTGGGCCCATACAAACAGAAGGACCAGGTAGGACTTGTACGCTGGGGCACATGACAGAATCATACAGGGTTTGAATGCCACAGTGACAAGACACTGAGAACAGGAGTCTCACCCATGTGCATGTGGCTGTGGCAAGCTGTGACAGGGAATAGCTGGGGTACAGTTCTAGAGAGGTCCAACAACACCAAGCAAGGAGATATAGGTTACAGATTTCCTCTCAGCTAGACAATTTCAGGTTGGAATGCATATACTGGAAGCAAGAACAGAGTAGTGACAAGACCAGATCATCTTACACTGGTGGTGACCAGTATGTGGTAGTCTGGGAGGAAGATGATACTAGTGATATTGTACATGGGAAAAAGACCCATATGATGCTGGTGGGTCTCTGCTTGACTTACGTGGAGAGATAGCTATTTAATTCTGATCCAGCTCTGGCATGTTGGAGTGGGCTGAGAAGGCTAGAACTGATAAAGTCTGCTAAGAGCCCATGCATGGCACTACCTCAAGTTCTACCAGTCCCACTAGGTAGCCATCAAGTCACACCTGATATCCAATTGTTCTGCACAGCATGGGAGTTAATCCCCACAACCCAATGGAACTGTGGACTCAGGCTGGAGAGAGGGATTACTCTTTGCAGGAAGGGAAAGCCTGTCCTAGGCCTTACCCAGGACTTTTGTGCCTTGCCTTTTCACAGAAAAGAATTTCAGGACAAGATGAGCAGTGGAGTAAAGCAGATTTTATTTAGAGGTATTTTTGAGAAAGGGGAAGGAGGGAAAGAAAGGAAGAGAGAGTAACGTGCTCAAGAGAGAATGTGGGTTTCTCCAAAGGTGGAAAGAGCCCCTGCACATATACCAGCATTAGATATGAAGGCTTAAAAGTTCACATCTCAAGAGGGCATATGTGGGTGACACATGGAGCTCTTCCCTATCTACCTTCCACATGCACTTGAGCATGACACATAAGACACATGTAGTTCTTCTCCCAGATGTGACCCCGAGCAGCCGCACATAAGCGGTCCCTCCATTCCTGAACGCCCATGATTCTGGAGGCCAACTAACTACTTTCAGCACCCAGCGGCTTCTTGCACAAATGCCTCTAGACTGTGAACTAAGCTATGGCCTCATGCCACCCTGGGAGGGGAAAGATTTTTCTCTCTCGGTATTTCCTCTCCCCAGCAGCGGTGTGGTGACCACCATCTTATAAGGCCCACTAAAAAGAGGTACGAGCTTGCAATGATGTAATTTCTGGCAGAAATTTCTCTGGGCTTAATTACTAAAATACCAGAAATCCAAAACCTGCGCAGCCTCATATGCTCTTTATTCTCAGCAATGGAAAACAAATTATCAAATGATGTCTTTTTGGCAGGTGTGATTGTTGGGAGAAAAGTCCAAATAATAACAGTGAGTTTCCTGTTGAAATATTGAATGTAATCAAAGTAAAGAGAAAGTAAAGTGAAAATCATCAGCCACACAGGCAGGGGTTGGGGGTGGGATGGGAGGTATACTGGGGTTCTTGGTGGTGGAACATGTGCACTGGTAAAGGGATGGGTGTTTGATCACTGTATGACTGAGACTTAAGCCTGAAAGCTTTGTAACTTTTCACATGGTGATTCAATAAATTTTTTTTTAATTTTTAAAAAAGATACAAGTAGTAGAATTTCAGGAGGAGGCTCTGCAGCTTATATGTGCTTCTTTTGTTCAAGTTGGCTATAATAGCGTTTCTCCCAAGTTGCCCCTCATGGAAATTTCTATCTAGATGAGAGTCCATTGCTAGGGTGATTGTCAAGGGGGAAGAGTTGGAATTAACTGATGGTTTTCTTTGAAATTCCTTTTCCTTACCTTTGTTCCTGCTGGGCTTCTCTGTGAAGAGGGATCCAGCCTTCTCTGGTCTGTGCTGGAGTCATGCAGAGGTCTCATTGTGCCTTAGTTGCTGTGTCACAAGGTGGGTCCTGATAGCCTTAGGGGTAGTAGTTTATTCAATCACGAATCACGAAATCCTGTTGATCGTCTATTTCTCAATTTCTCGAGCGGGCTCAGTAACCTCTCCATTCATCCTATCCCTGAGATTTTAGAAGCGTCTCTCCACTTGGCCTTCCCAACGATGCCACATTGGAGGCTCTTTCAGGGTCAGGGGAATGAGATCCAGCTTTAACATATGAATACACCATGGGAAGCTTGCGAGGCTGTCCCATGTGGGCAGGAAACTCTCAGTAGCTTGCTAGTTTCTCCCAGAGGGAGAAGTAGGTTACAAGATATCACACAGCCTCTTTGCAGCCAAGCACTTCTGGGAGCTTTGCTTTTAAATCTCTGGATGTTGGCCATTGATGGGATTACACACACCTGGGTTTTTCTGCCTGTACCTTCATGCGTGAGGCTTGTCCGAACATGTGGAGAGGGGCCTTGAGCATGGCTGTGGCTAGGTTCTGGTGGTCTTTCGCCACCGGGAGCTCTGCTCGGGGCAGGGAGGGAAGCTGGAGCCCATCCCCTCTGAGGGGCCCCCGGGGAAGACAGCCAGGCGCCCAGGGAAGCGACTCTCTGCCAGTAGTGAAAAAAGTGAAGACTCAGTAGTTTATTATTTCCCAGAAATTCATTGCCATGGTTATGTATGTGCCTGCCTTACTCACATATATTTGAATATATATAAAACACACACACACACACACACACATATATATATATATATATAATCACAAACTTTAACTGCTTAAGCATCTGAATTTTGCATACAAAGCTTTATTACATTTCTCAAGAACCCACTAGTACAGGAAAAATACACTTTTTCTCTAACCAGGGGACCATATGGAGTACTGGAGATCACACTGAGGCTGGCTACATGTAAGGTAAGAGCCTTATTGACTGTACTATTTCTATGGTCCTAGGAGAGATTAAGTAAAAAACCCCACCACATTTATTTTGTTTTCCTTTTACATATATATGACTAGAGCAGTACTTCTGCAAAGCATGCTGTTCTATTCTACCTAGATTCCTCTCTTCAGGACTATCAAGATAGTACTGAATTTGAAGAATGTATATATTATAAAAAATAATTTTATTGACTTTTCCCTGATAAATTGTTTTATATTTTCCTCAATGGGATATTTCATTATCCTTCAGGAACTCAAGTTCTAAAATTTTAAAATTCTGTAAGTAAGGATGTGCTTTATAAATTAATTTTGCCATAAAATTTCTGACCATTTCATTCTATGCAATAATTAGGTCCTTTATATCTGGGGGATATTATCTTTATTTGATTTCGTTTTCCTCTTCATTTTCTTTGTTTCTCCTTTTGGTTCTGTTTCTAGGGGCCCTGTAAAGTAAAGTGGGACATGAAGCAAGTAGCACTGTAGCACTGTTGTCCCATTGTTCTTCGATTTGCTCTAGCGGGCACCAGTAACGTCTCCATTATGAGACTTGTTACTGTTTTTGGCATATCGGATACGCCACGAGTAGCTTGCCAGGCTCTGCCAATGAGGCAAGTAAAAGAGAAAAATGGTGCTTCTACCTCACTGCTCAACCCACCTTGGTCACCAGCTTTGGGGAAATACCTGACCTAGATCAGGTCAGTCCATACCTCAGCGCAGGCATTCTAGTTCCATTGCCTTTCGTCACAGAAAAGAATTTCAGGAGGAGGTTAAATAGAGGAGCAAAGTGATTTTTATCAAAAAAAAAAACTTTGCTTACAGAGATGTGGGAGAAGATAAAGAGGGGGAATGTGTTCAAGAGAGCACACAGGCTTCTTCAGAGTGGAAATAAACCAGGAAATATAGAGAAGATGCAGGTGAAGCAGGAGAGGCGGTGGGTCTGTGTGCTTGCTCGAGATTCCCAAGAATGAAAATATTGTGTAACAAAGATGCTCAGACTAAGTTACTGGAAAGTAGTAAAGCTTATTGAAAATTAGAAAGAAAGGAAGCTCCCCATGTGGGGAGGAATTTAATATAGGATGAAGTTAAACGAGAATTTTGTATGAGTTCTTTTAAAGGCTCCTTGCATTCTTTATCAGTTGGCAAATGTTTGCAAAATATGCCAGAAATTTCTGTCACTGTCACCCCGTTGCTCATCGATTTGTTCGAGCGGGCACCAGTAACATCTCTCATTGAGAGACTTATTGTTACTGTTTTTGGCATATCCAATACGCACGGGTAGCTTGCCAGGCTCTGCCGCGAGGGCTCGATACTCTCGGTAGCTTGCCGGGCTCTCCGAGAGGGGCGGAGGAATCGAACTCGGGTCAGCCACATGCAAGGTGAAGGCCCAACCGCTGTGCTATTGCCAATTACAACAATATCTATCTGGTCTAAATCTTGCCAGGTATTATTGCCCATTGTCATAGTTTCCCTGTCCGCATAGGCTCCAGGGTAGAGTTTTATGTTCTTGGAAAACTACCCTGGACTGCTGAGATAGAAACTTGGAGATGGGATGTGTATCAGGTTGATGGAGGGAAGATGGAACATCTGGAGAGAGGAAACTGGCTTCCTTTTTCACTGGCAAGAGGAAACTGAGGCTTCCTCTTTCAGAGACAAGCAAGAGAGCTATGTGTTCAAGAGAATACAGGCTTGGGGCTGGAGCGATAGCACAGCGGGTAGGGCGTTTGCCTTGCACGCGGCCGACCCGGGTTCTAATCCCAGCATCCCATATGGTCCCCTGAGCACCGCCAGAGGTAATTCCTGAGTGAAGAGCCAGGAATAACCCCTGTGCATCGTCGGGTGTGACCCAAAAACCAAAAAAAAAAAAAAAAAAAAAAAAAAAAAAAAAGAGAATACAGGCTTGAAGAACAAATCCCAACGGACTCTCGGGACGAGCTCCTATACAGTCCTTCCAGATGAATTTTTCTGGAGTTTTGCATACTTAAAAGTTCTGGGCATTGTCTCATGAAAGCCTTACTCTGTTGTTTTGGGACAAGATAACTATTAAACTTAGTTAAAAGAATTAAGATAGGTTGAGGAGAAGGGCCAGATGAGTGGTTATGGGGCCTTTATTTCCCAGAAAGCTGGCACTGTGTATGGAAAGTTATCCTAGTAGGGATCTTATAGCCATGTTACTTGAGCTACTTCTCTCAGAGACAATTTCCTTGAGATAAGCCCATTTCAGAGAATTTTGCCCCCTCAATTGTTTACCGCCTTTGCCACCTCAGTCACATTGTTTCTGTAGACATGTAAAAGCTTAACCTGGTTAGATTAGCATGGATAGGAAATAATTGCAAATGATTGCCCTTGTTTTCCCAATGATTGTTAGTTTCAGACAATAAATATGGAATGTAGTGAAGAATCTGGGATTCTCAGTCCAGGAGGCTGTGAGCCCTCTGACCCCTCTTATGTCTGTCTTGTTTTAATTCTTGTAGCACCGCAGCTTCACCTGGGCCTGTCCAGTTCTGTTCACTGTTGTTGGTCTTCTCAAAACCTCATCTATTGAACTGGTGATGAACTCTTCATAATCGTAGACTTCTCTATAACTTCTCCTCTTCTGAGGGGCCCACTCCCCCTCTTCTGGATGAACCTTGGGTTTCTGCATCTGGGTAGTGCTCAGTTTCTCCTCTCCAAAGAGTTCAAGATTTGTATGTTAAAGTGATGTGTTTTTCATGCCTTTGGGCTATTCAGGGCTATATAATTTCTTCTTAAAAGTTATTCCCCTCAAGTACCCCTCAAGAGGGCTATCGATTTTCATATAACAGTTCTGTTATTTAATGTTAAACTTCCAGAGTCTATTCTATGTATATTTTCTATCCTCCATTGAATTTCTTTGTCTTTTAAAACATTCTTTAATTTGTTGTTATAATATTCCAAAGTTTCTATTTAATTATCATTTTATAGTAATTTTTAATAATATATTTTAATAGACATAATATATTTAACTTCTAAGAATTCCAAATAAAAATACTTCAATTAGCTTGATTTTATATTAACTTTATTAAGTCTGTGATAATTTAGATTTTATTTCATTCTCATTTTCTCTTTAATATGGCAATATTTTTTTTTTAACATTTTCAAGTCTCTTCCAAACCTACCAAAATACGTTTGCTTCTGCGCAATGCTTTTTTTGTTATTTGGGTTCATGCCTGGCAGTGCTCAGGGCTTAGTCTGTTCTACACTTAGGGGTTACTCCTGGAGGACCACATGGGGTGCTGGGGTCAAATTTAGGCTGGTCATGTGTTTATCTAAATTAAATAAGCAATTCCTTAATAAATCAGTATTCATTTTTACCTTTTTAAAATGAATTCTTCAGAGTTTATCATATGTTTGTGGAATTGTTGCATATATGTGCATTAACTCCCCCTGTAGTATAAGTTCCTTGAAAACAATGGTTATATTTGTTCTCACATTAATCAAAATGTATTTATCACAAAGCTTGTACTCAATGATCATTTTGCGTTATTGATCATATAGTGAACATGTATAGAGAAAAATATATTGTATATTATATAATGAGTCTATTACATATATTTATAACGTTTTTTATTTAGTCCTGTCAACAATAAAGCACATTTTTGCTGTTGCTGCTGCTGTTACTACTACTTTCCTCTTATCCCTTGTACACACAAATATCAGGGTTACATTTCTGAGCAGTTTCTATAGTCTAGAGGAGTAGTTTTGCACTTGGGTTTCCCAAAATGTGATAAAAAACAAGGAAAAAACTTAAAAAGCAAGATAACTTTAAACAGAAATCATTTCTGCTTATATATTTTAGGGTTCCAGAAAAAATGATTTTTCTTTTTATATTAAATTTCAATTACATATATTAGGAGGTAGAGCAAGTACTGTGAATCTATAGTTCAGGTATTTTTTTGTTTTGTTTTGTTTTGGGGCCACAAATGGCAATGCTCAGGGGTTACACCTGACTCTGCACTCAGGAATCATTCCTGCTGGCTCAGGGGATCATATAGTACATCCTACCCTCTGTACTATTGCTCTCGATCCTCAACAGCTCATTTTTTAACAGTATTTAATTCATTGGCAGTTTTAAAAAATATCTACTTAATCTTATATAGACACAGGGCTATTTGGAGGATAGCCTTAGAAATCACACCTCATTCAAAAATACTTTATTACTAAAATAGAAAATGTTATGATGTAGAACTGGGCTGGAGCAATAGCACAGCGGTAGGGCGTTTGCCTTTCATGCAGCCGACCCGTGTTCCATTCCTCTGCCCCTCTCGGAGAGCCTGGCAAGCTACCGAGAGTAACGAGCCTGCACGGCAGAGCCTGGCATATTGGATGTGCCAAAAACGGTAACAAATAAGTCTCACAATCGAGAGATGTTACCGGTGCCCGCTAGAACAAATCAATGAGCAACAGGATGACAGTGACAGTGACAGTGGTAGAGCTACATTATTATCTTACCTGAAATTAGGCACAGAATTCTTTAATATAGACAATGCTGTTTTTCTAATTAGCTCACAATTTTTAAAAACTGTTGTTTAAATATAAGATTAAACAAACAAAAAAAAAGAGTTCCCTAAAAGGAAGCATGACAATAGCTAATAAAATCAAATCAAACCCCAGAGGGCAATGCAATGTAACATCATCTGCAGGTTTATCAACTTTGGATGAGGTTTTTAATGCAGGCTATGTTGAAACTACTAAACTTGTAGTTACTTACAAGGAAGTATATTTCCTTGCTCCTATCTTGATGGTAAATTCCCTTAACTACTACTGACCTTATCTACAAAAATCAATTGTAAACAAACTAGTGAAGGAAGAGAGTAACTGCAGAATGGTGTGTGCGTGCTAAGGGAGTGTGTGGAACACAACCAGCAGTGCCCAGCGGCCCCACCCTAGTGATGACTGAGCTGAGGCCCAGAAAAAATTGGGGTCAGCTACATGCAAGGCAAGTGCCTTCACCCGGTCCCACAGAGATCTTCTTGAACAAGCAAAAACAAAGGTCTCTTTCTAGAGCCCGTCCTGGAGGGAGCAGCTTAGGAAAGACACAGTGGCATGTATGTAAAACCCAAGCAAATGTGTGCCCCTTTTGGTACATCAGTGGGCTAGAGTATGAGGTCCAATGATGTCGGTGGACCCCACGGGTGGCTCACATGAATCAGGGAGGGGAGAAGGACGTTCACCTTCTCTCAATCTACCTCCGCCACTCAAGACCCACTGGGAAGACTAGGACTGGTAAAGTCTGTGATGAGTTTCTGCTCGGCACATCCCTGAGCCCTGCCAGCCCCACCAGGTGGTCGTCAGGCCACACTTGAAGTCTGCTTGGTTTTCCAGGTTTGGGATTTGATCCCTACCACCTGATTTCTCCAGGTGCCATCGACTCAGGGACTGGAGTGACAGCACAGCTGGTAAGGTGTTTGCCTTGCACGTGGCAGACCTGGGTTCCATTCCTCTGTCTCTCTTGAACAGCCAAGCAAGCTACCAAGAGTATCCTGCCCACATGGCAGAGGCCAGCAAGCTACCAAGAGTATCCTGTCCGCACGGCAGAGCCTGCAAGCTACCGTGGCGTATTCGATATGCCAAAAACAGTAGCAACAAGTCTCACAATGGAGACATTACTGGTGCCCGCTCAAGCAAATTGGTGAACAACGGGGACAACAGTGTGATAGTGCGATATTAAATGGGTCTGAAATATAAGATCCTGGTTAACCTTGAGATAAAAGGAAATATTGCAGCAAAAAGACCTTTAAAGTGTGTGGAGGGGCATTTATTGCTTCCATGGAGATATCACAGCAAATGTAGAATTAGGGAGTTCAGTAGAAAATTCAAGGGATTCTATAATAGGTAACAAATGAGTGAAAAACTCAAGACGTGGTGAAAACTATAAAGATCATGTGAGTTTTTGGCTAATAGAGCACTTTAAATACCGAAGAGTTGAGAAAAGAGGTGTTGGAGTAAGCAAGTAAGTAAACATGCTGAAGTATTTTTGAATATTTTTTTGAAGTGAAAAATAAAGTAGAACTAGGTCATCTAGCATTTCCACTCTTCCACTCTTGCAGATTATCAGGCCTGCAACAGAACAGACATGAGATTATTGCATCCCGGGGCACTCCTATGCCATAATCAGATCTTTTTCCAATTCTGCCACTTTTCAACCACATTTGTATCTGCAACCTTCTCCTGCTTTTCTCCCTCTTGTACTTTTTCTCCAGCTCTGACAAACCTGCATATTTACCTTTTCTTCCATGATGTGATTCACAAAGGCCCTTGGTGTCTGGAGGTGGCACTTGAACGCAGACCTTGGATAATGAAGACAGTGCCCACCATGATGCCCACCAGGCCCACAGCCAATCCCAGAGCGCAGACCACAGTTTCTGTCAACTCTGACATGGGAGCTGGAATTTCAGCTTCTGTGAAGGGGAAATATTAGGGGGTCAGAATATAATGCTTTCCTTTGCAAGAGTGTGGGATGGGGTAGGGAGGGACTCATTGTACAAAGACTTGGGACATTGAATTTAGGAAGTATTTTATTTTGGAAAAGCTTGAAATGATGAGGTCAAAGTCTGAGAATTAGGGGTCAAAATGCAGAATATTCTGGTACTGAGAGAAAAGTCAGGGATCAAGTATGCTTAAATTCATACATACCCCAGTGTTTCAGAAGTGGCTCATCCAGGCCCCAGTGCTCTATCTTGCAGTCATAAATATCATCAGCAGAAGGGAGGAAGGTGAGATAACTCATCTTAGAGAAGGAGTGATCATTATTGGGGCGGAAGCTGGTTTCAGCAACACCTTCCATGACTGGTTGCTTATTTTTCAACCATGTAATGTTGATCACAGGAGGGAAGATATTGTCCACAAGACAGATGAGGATGTTGGGCTCATCCAGCATCACAGGAGACTTGGGGAACACAGTCACCTCAGGAACCCCTGTGGTGAGGAAACAGTACTGAATAAATTATGAATAAATCTTCCCTGAAGTTCCAGATTCTGCCAAGGGAAAACCCACCAACTCCCATTTCCCCAGCTAAGAGCTCTTCTTTTCCTTATGCTTGTGAAACTATGTACACGGCCTGTATTTTATACCTGAGCCCTTGTATTTGTAGGCAAGGTAGGAGATCTATGACACCTCTCTTTGAAGGAGTCAAGGATTGTGTTATGGGAAGTAAAATTCCTTATATTGCTGGGAATATATGATTTGTGAGGTGGGAAAGGATGAAGTTTCCATAATAACTATGAGACAACCTTGTAACTCCTTGGATAGGAGAGAGAGCTTTATAGGAAAGTGAAGAATATGTGTCCCTAGGAATAAGGGAATGAGATTTGTAATAAAGAGTGAAATTCAATAAAAGGAGTTAAACACCTACTATTGGTAGCAGCAGTTTGGTTGGAGCGTTTAATCAGAATATCTAAGTTGAATTTTGCGATATTTATGTTTCTCAGTGCACCCTGTGGGTCAAAACTTGTGAATTGGCTAAACACAGGCAGCTTCCAGACTGTTTCCTTCTTCTCCAGATCCACGTAGAATTCCTCATCTCCATCAAACTCATGGGTGTACTGGCCAGAGGCTCCATAAGAATGGTAGACATTTGTGCCATAGGAGGCAACATGGTCAGCTGATGAGTGTGGGCAAGGAGTGGGAAGAAAGAAGAAACAGGGAGGGAAAAAGAGTCTTTAAATCAAGTGACAGAACATATTGACTTTCACACATTGTGGGATTCATCTTTAGAACAGTCTCTAGATGAAACCTCCAACTCTTTTTATTTATTTATTTATTTATTTATTTATTTATTTATTTTTAATTTATTTTCTGACTTACAAGCCTTTGTGATTACATTTCAGTCATACAATGATCGAGCACCCATATCTCCACCAGTGCCCATTCTCCACCACCAATGTTCCCAGTATCCATCGCACCACCCCAACCCATCTCTTCCCCGTCCTCTGTGGCAGGCACATTCCCTTTTACTCTCTCTCCTTTTGGGTGTTATGGTTTGCAATACAATTACTAAGTGGCCCTCGTGTTTGGTCCATAGTCTACTTTCAGCACACATCTCCCATCCCCAGTGAGCCCTCCAAGCATCATTAGTTGATGATCCCTTCTCTATCCCAGCTGCCTTTTCCAGCATGTGAGGCCGGCTTCCAGGAGTGGTCCTCTTGGCCCTTATCTCTACTATCCTTGGGTGTTAGTCAGCTATTCCTTCAGTGTGTGCATGTGCTTAACTCAGTGTTTTATACATCATAAGTTTATGAAGATTGTAATGACAAGAAAGAAGAAACAAAATTACTGTAGTTTTGGCTTTCTTCACCAGACATCAAATTTATTTTCTTCTGCTTCTAATTTTACCTTTCACTTACTTTATAGATTAATAAGTTGCTAATTTTGGTTCCTCTCCTGTCAGAAAGGTTCAGAACAGCATTTTTATACATAAGAATTCTCTGCTCATTTTTTCTTCTTTTTTTTAAAAAGAAGTGATGGGCTAGAGCAATAGTATGGTGGGTAGGGCATTTACTTTGGTTTGATCCCTGGAACCCCATATGTTTCCTTGAATACCACCAGGAGTGATCCCTGAGCATAGAACAAGGAGTACTGCTGGGTATGGCCCAACCTGCCCCCCCCCAACAAAACAAAGCAAAACAAAAAGAGGTGAGATAACATTGCATACATTTTAAATGTATGCATTTAAATTAGATATCTTTATATTCTACAATGTGGCCATCACCGAAAGCCTAGTTTTTATCCACCACCATACAATTGGCCCCCTTTATCCATTTTACTAGTGTCTCCCCCATGCTCCCAGAATGCAGAAACAACCAACTTGAAAGACACATGACCTCTACCTTCATTGAAACATTATTTGCTACAGATAAAATATGGAACCAATCTAAATATAAATATCATTTTATCTTATTTTTCTAAGGAATCTCACTTATTAAAAAGTTCTGTGTTGCATGTTATTAGAACATTTATATAATAATAACATGCAATAACATGATGATATTACAAAATTATGTACACAGTAATTCTAAGATCTCTCTGGGAACAGTCATTCTTAGGGAATCTGACTACTTCTGAAATAAAAAAAAATCTGTATTAGGTTTTAGAATTCTGTCATTACTTACCTCTTTTCTTCACTCTTTAACCCTTATCTTTCTCTCTTTTCTTGGAAGAAGTTACTTAATTTCTCTTCTACTTACAATTAAACCCTAATATTCATTGAAAGTCTGAGGTAATGGACAATGTGCTTGTTGAGGCTATTAAAGAGTGCTACACATTATAGCATGACTCCACCTAGTGAATCTGACTGGACAATTTATTTTCAACACACTTATAAGCCATTCCCTCATTTGTTTTTATTTACTGAACACCAAAAAGATGCCAGGCATTTAGAAAGTAAATAAATAGACTAGATGCCTCTACTCTATTTGAACTATTTGTTATATCTATATACTAATAGAATTAAAAGAGAAATATACAGATGGTCAATAGGCATATGAAACTGTGCTCATCATCACTGGTTATCAGGAAGTGCAGATCAAAATGACAATGAGATAGTCACTTTACATTAATGAGATTGGCCTGTATCTAAACCAAGCAGATTCATCGTCTTAAATAACAGTAGGGAGAATCTAAAAAAAATTCAGGATTGCCTCTTCTTGATATATATTCCAAAATGCAAAATTAAGAATTCAAGAAGATATATGCATATCTATGTTCTTTAAAGTACCATTTGCAGTGCCAAGATCTGGAAACAATCCAAGTGTCAAACAGCAGATGAGAGGACAAAGAAATTTCAAGGGAATATAGGATAGAAAGTGAAAACAAACTGAAATTCTGCTAACAGAATTGAGTCTGCCATGTGGAGATTAGGGAGGTTGGGATAAAGGGAAAGGGGAGAAGATAAGAAGGGACCTAAGGAGAGTGGTAGAGAGATATTAACACTCTGTTGACAAATGTGGTGCAGTAACATCTATGAATAAAGCACACATTTTAATTGTGTTTTTTTTTTTTTTTTTTTGCTTTTTGGGTCACACCCAGCAATGCTCAGGTGTTACTCCTGGCTTTGCACTCAGGAATTACTCCTGGCGGTGCTTGGGGGACCATATGGGATGCTGGGATTCGAACCTGGGTTGGCCGCGTGCAAGGCAAACGCCCTACCCGCTGTGCTATCACTCCAGCCCCTTTAATTGTGTTTTAAATCATGATATCTCAAATAATAACAACATACCAAAAGCCAAAAAAATACAAATCTTTCAGCTACCAAACTATGTTATTCTTTCAAGTTTCTTGATAATTAAAGGTGTCTGTTTTTTTTGTGCTAGTTTCTAGGATTTCCCAGGCATAGTTAATTCGTTCTTAACATTCTGGAACTTTAATTAGGAACTCTTTTGCGAAGCTTCCTAGTCAGGTTTTTTGTCCATCCTTTAACATCCTCTATTTCTCATCTAGCTCACTTCCCTGCACAACATGACCCTCTTCACGGGTTATTTAAAGGGTCATCCAATAAGACCTTCTGTCTTTGTAGTGAGCTTTCTGGACTTTCTTTTCCTACTGTAATTATATGTGATTCCTATTTTTATCTGATTTTTTGTTTTATTAAAATATTTTTATTGTAGTGTAGGTAACATGGTTAAAAGCATGTTAAAGACCCGCCGAGATGTGATCCCGGAGGCCGCACGCATGTGCAGCCTCTCCGCAACTGCACAAGCGTGAATCCAGACCCAGCAAAACCTCTTTCGGCGTGGGCAACTCCTCGCAGAATGTCTCGAGCCTGAGAACTAAGCCTCGGCCCCGTGCCCGCCCGGGAGGGGAAAGGTATTTCTCTCTCTGCCTCTTTCTCTCCGGGGATGAAGGGCGCGGTGGCCGCCATATTAAGATGACCACAGATTGGGTTTTCAAGCCTGCAATTATCTAATATCTGGAAGAAATCTCCCTGGACTTCTTGTTAAAGTACAGAAATTCAAAACCTTAATCGTCTTCACAGTAGGTCTGAATCTAATGGGGTACTCCTAACAACAATAGTGAGGTCTGTGTTGAAATACTGAATGTAACCAAAGTAAACAGAATGTAAAATGAAACTTATCCGTTACAACATAGGGGGTTGGGGGGCGGGATGGGAGGTGTACTGTGTGGGTTTTTTTTTTTTTGGTGGTGGTATATGGGCACTGGTGAAGGGATGGTTGTTTCAACATTGTATAACTGAGACCTAAGCCCGAAAGCATTGTAATCTTCCACACGGTGATTTAATAAAAAAAAAAAAATAAAAAAAAAATAAAAGCATGTTAAAGTTGTATTGAAGTGTGGTATTGACATAAAGTTCCTGCACCCATCTTCCAAGACTTATACTATTGTCCTTATGTTGCCTCTAGTCTGATTTTAATTCTCTTCCTCACTTTTTACACACCCCCACCTCCCACCCCCACTTGATGACCTTCATTTTGTGATCCACAGCCAAGGGTTTTGGAAGCTATTTATTCACTTTGTTTTTCTATGTGTTTACCACATATGAGTGAGATTAGCTGGTATTTGTCCTTCTCAATCTGTCTAATTTCACTTGACACAATATCTCCAGTTAATCTGATTATTGCTCTGGGATATCAGCATTTAAAAACATTTTTATTTTAGGCACCATAACTTACAATACTAATAATGGAAAAATTTTATGCATAGAACATTAAAACACACTGAGCCAACTTTTTCTGGAAGAACACTTTATTCTTAGACTACTTAGAATCAATTAATTTTTATAATTTCAGCCTCTACTGGACTTCTGTTTAGCAATGACTTTCTAGATCTTTCTTCTTTCCTGTACCACTTGTTTTTATGACTAATCTGAGCACTCTATAAAGGAAAGTGTATATCACGAATCACGAAATCCTGAAATCCCGTTGACCATCGATTTCTCAAGCGGGCTCAGTAACCTCTCCATTTGTCTATCCCTGAGATTTTAGAAGCCTCTCTCCACTTGGCCTTCCCAACCATGCTGCATTGGAGGCTCTTTCAGGGTCAGGGGAATGAGATCTAGCTTGTTACTGGCTTTAGCATATGAATACACCATGGGAAACTTGTGAGGCTGTCCCATGTGGGCAGGAAACTCTCAGTAGCTTGCTAGTTTCTCCCAGAGGGAGAAGTAGGTTATAAGATATCGCTTCTGGGAGCTTGCTTTTAAGTCTCTGGATGTTGGCCATTGATGGGATTACACACACCTGGGTTCCTCTACCAGTACCTTCATGCATGAGGCTTGTCCGAACATGTGGAGAGGGGCCTTAAGCATGGCTGTAGCTAGGTTCCGGTGGTCTTCGGCCGCCGGGAGCTCTGCTCGGGGCAGGGAGGGAAGCTGGAGCCCATCCCCTCCGAGGGACCCCTGGGGAAGACAGCCAGGTGCCCGGGCAAGAGACTCTCTATATATACAATATATCTAAATTTGTAGATATGTCTATATATATAGATATATTTGTATATCTATATATATTGTATATATAGATAGATAATATAGATATACAACATATCTAAATTTATATATAATATAAAGTATATATACAATATATCTTTTAAAACTTTTTAATTATAGTAGCCAGAGAGATAATACAGTGAGTAGGATGCTTGCTTTGCACACAGTTGACCCTGGTCTGGTTTGATTTCAGGCATCCCATACAGTTCCCCAAGCCCCATGAAGAGTAATTCCTGAGTGCAGAGGCAGGAGTAACCCCTGATCATTGCCGGGTGTGGCCCAGACACCCAAACCTAAACTCAACCAAATCAACAAAACAAACACAACTGTTTTATTATAGTTTAGGAAACTTCCAGGGAAAAAATTAGAATGGAAGCAGCCATGGTTTACAAAGTTACTGAAAAATAGAGTGAGTTCCATTTGATTTTCCCTTTGAACTGTTTAGCTTTTTAATTCAGGATTTAGAGATCACTCTTCATGTCTGTGGAACAACAGGGAAAAGAATCAGGCATGGATTCTGAGGACAAGAGGATAAAGGAATGTGTGAAGAGAGGGTGGAAGAGGTGGACAGCAAAGGTAGTGAGGCAGGCCTAAGACAGTAATTTTTAGCTGATCCGTATCGGTCTGCAGATGTAGAAGGATTGACAACCTGTGGTCTGCCAAGAAGTTATAATAGGCGGTCCATGAACAGTGTGCAGATAGATACCAGTCCTCAGGTGTAAAGAAAGTTGAAGAATGCAGTTTATATAATGAATTTGTACTTCCCCATTCCTCATACAGGAGTTCCTTAGATGGGGTGAAGGACAGGAAATTTGGACTGACAATTTAAAAACAATATAATTTAATTCACCAAAATTTTTACCATAAATTTCTCAATTAAAAAAACTCTGTTAAGGGAAAAAAAGAAGCTATACTTTAAATTGTAAAAATTAAAAAAATAAGAATAGTCCATACCATTTATGTAGTCATTTATAAACAATGTTTTATGCTAAGTTTGTGTAATTATTTGTGGGGTAACAGATCAAATGATGACTTGTCTAAAGGTATTCGGCTGGGCTTGTTTACTTACACCCACCTGTGTCAGTTCCAATTATGGAGAATTATGAGATGAAAAGGTTGTGTTTTCTCTATAGATATTTATAACATACATAATTCATGGCACCACTGATTTAAGCACTGTTTCATTATTTTCTGATACTTTAGAGGAGAAGCTTCCAAAGTCAGTTAGAGAAACGGAAATTTTAGTAACAAAATAGTCACACATGAAAACATTTTATCTCTGAGACAATCATGAAAGTGAACAGAGACTATTCACAGGATATAATATCAGCAATGGAACAATATCCCGAATGAATTCTACAACAGCACAAGTAGTAGAGAATGAATTCAGATTTGGTTTCCTGAGAAAGGAATAAACATCCTTTTAAGAACTGTTTAATATTGAGAACGCCTTTGAAGAGTCTCTAATACTTTTTTGGGTGCAAAGGGCGCATTTTGGGCCACATCTGTCTGTGTTCAGGGCCTGTCCAGGCTCTGTGCTCAGGGATCACTCTTGATGGTGCTCAGAGAACATCAGCTGTGCCAGGATCAAATCCAGGACAAATCACACAGATGTGTGCATGGCAAACATCTAAGCCACTATACTATTTCTCCAGCATATTATTTCTATGTCAATTTTTCTTCCTCTCTATGCCAATTCCTTGTTTCCCAATTCTAGTTCCCACACTCCTCAGTCATATACTCACCCACAATGTCTTCACTTCCACAGGGGCTCATCGTGGTCAGGGCAAGGACCCCCAGAATCAGAGCTCTGTTTAATGCCATCATCCTCTTGCTGTCTCAGCAGTTGGTGTTCTGAGTTGAAGAACAACGGTGAGGATCAAACTGAGAAGGAAATCTAAAACATCCAAACCCAACTCTGCCTGGTCAGGTTCTGACCAATAAGAAAAATCCGCTGTGATGACACTGTAGTCACCAGCTGAAGACTTTGTACTAAGAGGCCAGAATGACTGGGAAATCCCCTGTTCTGCTGTAGCCTCCACTCAGAGTAGGCTGAGGGGATTTTCTGAGACAGGGGAGACTTCAATCAGAATCTTCTCACAAGGGTATTGTAAAGGTATTGAAAATTATATATCTCTACTGGTAGAGACGGAGGTGAATTTCTGAGCCACCTCATGGATATGAGGCTATCAATAATATGCTCTAAGGATTTTCTGAGTTTTAGCTTCCAAGAATTCTGAATTACTCTACCTCTCTGAGTAGACCCCCCTTTCCCTTTCCCTAGCCTCCCCGTGGTTTTCCTTTTTCTTTTTGTTTCCATAGTTCATATGTAATTTTAAAAAATTTGAGTTGATGCACTTGCCAAAGGTGTCTCTGGTGAGGAAACTAAGAAATACTATTGCTTTTTCTACTTACACAATCATAGTGAAATAAGTTATTCTTTTCATGGTCTCAAAAGCTCCAATTACACAGGGCAATATAATGACTTGAAATACCATGTTTTCTGCCTGCAGTAAGTCATGATTTTTGAAATTTGATTTTTGTTCCTGTTTGAATATTTACATTCTGGAATTTGGTGTCATTTTCTATATTTAAAGGACATTTGAACATGTTGATTACATTAGCTTAATTACTTTCTGATTAACATTTTTAAAAAAGTATGTCATGTTAAATGTTAAGGGTAGAATGAGAGGGATTTCTGTGACAGATATTATTCTTATTCCTTGGCTTGCTATATCTTTTAATATTCTTATGCTGACACATTAACATTTAAGATATTTGTGAGGATTGAGACCCAGTCAAAGGCAGTCATTGTAGGGAGATAATATTTTTTTCAATATAATTTACTTTCAGTTCGATTCCTCCATCCCTCTCGAAGAGCCCAGCAAGCTACAAAGAGTATCCCGCCCACACGGCAGAGCCTGGCAAGCTACTACTCGTGGCGCATTCAATATGCCAAAAACAGTAACAACAAGTCTCACAACAGAGATGTTACTGATGCCCGCTCGCGCAAATCGATGAACAATGGGATGACAGTACTACAGTGCAGTGCTATGTTATAGAAGTCATAAACTAATGGAGTTCTATGTAATCAATCTGTCCCTGATAGATCACTCTCTGTTTCTCTATGCTCTGTCTTACCTTAAGGTAACAGTAGTTATAAATAGGGGTAAAACAGTATAAGGTTCTGGGAACTGCCTATTAGCAATTGATCAGAGTTTGAGGTTGCCAGGAGCTGGCCTATTAATCACTGTTAGGTTTTATTGTTTTCCTGTTATACATGAGTACTTTCATAGAGAAGCAGTATTAAATAGCCACTGTAAACTAAAATGGATTAAAACAGAAAGCAAAATCATTGTGTAAAGATAGACAAAACATGGACATTGTCCAAATCCTAAAAATGATCAAACATACAACTTTCCTAGATAATATGTTACTACTGCATTTTAAAAAATTATGTCTTCAGTAAATCCATCTTTACTTCTAGGTATGATTTATTAATATACTTTATTATAGAGTTAGTTCACCCTGTTTTCTACTTTATAATCCAGTTAAGAGTGAAGAGTCTCATGTTTGTTTGCTTGGTTTTTTTTTTCACTTTTAAATTTATATTTTCTTTTTTTTTCTGTTTTTTTTTAATTTTTAAATTTTAATTTTTTAATTTATTTTATTCTTTAATTAGTGAATCACCATGAGGGTACAGATACAGATTCACACATTTCAGAACTTGTTTTTCCCTCATACAATGTTCCAAACACATCACTCTACCAGTGCCCATTCTCCACCACCAATAAACCCAGCATCCCTCCCACCCCCCAGTCCCATCTCCCCCCCCAGTCCACCCTGCATCTGTGGCAGGGTATTCCGTTTTGATCTCTCTCTCTCCAATTGGGTGTTGTGGTCTGCAATAGGGGGATTGAGTGGCCATTGTGTTCAGTCTACTTTCAGCACGCATCTCCCTTCCCGGGCGGGATCTCCAATTACATTTTACTTGGTGTTCCCTTCTCTATCTGAGCTGCCTTTTTCCCCAGCATGCGAGACCAGCTTTCAAGCCATAGAGCCAACCTCCTGGTACTTATTTCTACTATTCTTGGATATTAGTCTCCTATTCTGTTATTTTTATATTCCACAGATGAGTACAATCTTTCTATGTCTGTCTCTCTCTTTCTGACTCATTTCACTTAGCATGATACTTTCCATATTGATCCACTTATATGCAAAGTTCATGACTTCATTTTTTTCTAACAGCTGAATAGTATTCCATTGTATAGATGTACCAGAGTTTCTTTAACCAGTCATCTGTTCTCGGGCACTCGGGTTTTTTCCAGTTCTGGCTATTGTAAACAGTGCTGCGATGAACATATAAGTGCAGATATCATTTTGACTATACTTTTTTACTTCTTTGGGGTATATTCCCAGTAATGGTATTGCTGGGTCAAATGGGAGCTCAATTTCTAATTGTTTGAGAAGCGTCCATATTGTTTTCCAGAAGGGCTGAGCCAGTCGGCATTCCCACCAGCAGTGTAGAAGGGTCCCTTTCTCCCCACATCCTCTCCAACAGCAGTTGCTTTTGTTCTTTTGGATGTGCGCCAGTCTCTGTGGTGTGAGGTGGTATCTCATGGTTGTTTTGATCTGCATCTCCCTGATGATTAGTAATGTAGAGCACTTTTTCATGTGCCTTTTGGCCATTCATATCGAAGAGTCTCAGGTTTTTATCATCATCTAACACAAATTGGAATCCTATAATATTTAATTATTAATTTTATGTGTCGTTCAGGCAAGCTTACTTTTGGTAAATGAAGAAATCTTTCTCGATGGTGATTCTGAATCTTATCTATTAATATTATAGGTGAAAAAAAATCACTCAAGGGTCAGGAGATAGCATAGTGGCTAGAATGCTTGTAACCACTCAATCCCTGGCACCATTTGACTTCCTGACCACCATTTGGTCTAGCCCTATAACCCCCCTGCGCACTGCTAAGTATGGTCCTAGAGTCTCCTACATGTACCATTGACATTGCCCAAGTAATTCTTGTTACTGCAGTGCACCCTTGCTCCCTAGCACTGATCTATAGGCACAGTTGCAACTGGAAGTGATCCCTGTACTATTTAGGAGATTCCCCCCTGATCAAAAATCACTTAAACAAGGAATATTGAGGTGTTGAATGAGTGGAATTCAAGTTATATCTTGGATGGGAATTTGGAAGTTTATTCTAAGATCACAATATACTTCCTTGACATGAAGGAAAGTCATTAACTATGAGATAGCAAAGGATCTTTTATAAACCCATCTCACTGTCTCTCTTGTTCCTATTATCCCACATTGAACCTTGTTCTAGATTCTTCTGTTTAAAGCATAATTTCAGTCCATAATTTTAGCATAAGGAAACCTAATTAGCAAACCTCACTCAGAGAAATTTTGTCAAAATTTGTATTTCGTTGGGGCTGGAGCGATAGTACAGCAGGTAGGGCATTTGCCTTGCATGTGGCCGACCCAGGTTCGATCCCCAGCATCCCATACAGTCCCCGATTACCGCCAGGAGTAATTACTGAGTGCAAAGGCAGGAGTGACCCCTGTGCATCGCTGGGTGTGACCCAAAAAGCAAAAAAAAATTGTATTTTGTAGAGTAGGAAAATAATGCGCCCTTTTCTTTCTTTTTTTTTTAAATGAATAACCATGAAATATAGTAATAGACTTACAAACTTTGGTGATTATGTTTCAGTCATATAATGATCGAGTACCCATCCTCCACCAGTGCCTATTCTCCACCATCAATGTTCCCAGTATCCCTCCTGCCACCCCCATCCTCACCTCCCCCTGCTCCTGCAGCAGACACATTTCCTTTTACTCTCTCTCTCTCTGTTATGGTTTGCAATACAGGTACTAAGCAGCCATCATGTTTGGTCCATAGTCTACTTTTAGCATACATCTCCCATCCCAAGCAAGCCCTCCAACCATTTACTTAGTGGTCCCTTCTCTGTCCCAGCTGCCTTTTCCCCCAGCATGTGAGGCCGGCTTCCAAACCGTGGAGTGATCCTCCTGGCCCTTATCTCTACTGCCCTTAGGTGTTAGTCTCCTATTAGGTCGCCTTTTACTCCACAAATGAGTGCAGTCATTCTATGTGTGTCCCTCTCTCCCTGACTCATTTCACTTAGCGTGATACTCTCCATGTCCATCCACTTATATGCAAATTTCATGATTTCATCTTTTCTAGCAGCTGCATAGTATTCTATTGTATATATGTACCAAAGTTTCTTTAACCAATCATCTGTTCTTAGGCACTTGGGATTTTCCCAGATTCTGGCTATTATAAACAGTGCTGCAATAAATATACAAGTGCAGATGTCATTTCTACTGAATATTTTGCACGTCCAGGATATATCCCCAAAGGTGGTATTGGTGGCTCAAATGGAATCTCAATTTCTAATTTTTTGAGACACATTCATATTGTTTTCCAAAAAGGCTGGATCAGTTGGCATTCCCACCAGAAGTGAAGGAGAGTCCGTTTTTCCCCACATCCATGCCAACACTGGTTGCTCTTGTTCCTTTGGATGTGTGCCAGTCTCTGTGGTGTGAGTTGATATCTCATTGTTGTTTTGATCTGCACATTTCTGATGATTTGTGATAAAGAGTATTTTTTCATGTGCCTTTTGGCCATTTGTATTTCTTCTTTGAGAAAGTTTCTGTTCATTTCATCACCCCATTTTCTGATGGGATTGGATGTTTTCTTCTTGTAGAGTTCTTTTTATTAAAAAACATACAAAAATAATTCCATTTAGTATTACATTCCTTTTCTATTCATTGAAGTTTTCAGTTGATGAGGATAGCATATACCCAATAAATGTTTGCTGAGTTCAACTAAAGCTCTTAATCTGACTCAGGTTACAGAACTGATTGCCTGGAGACAGTTGACATTCTTCATGTACAGTATTGATTGGTTCTCTTCCCACGAAGTCTCCAATCATAATATAAGTACTGTGATATTCATTACACAAAAATCTATGCTTAGTATTGGCTAATAAATAGTGAAAGTAGACTCAAATAAAATTTAAGTGTGATGATCTATTTAAAAATATATGTATTTGGACAAGTGGCAATAAATATTTTTATAACATGTTACTAGAAAATTTTACATTATGGTTTAATCCAAACTCTGAAAACTAACCTAATAGTAAACTACAGAATCAGTGAGCTTGAAGATGAGGTGCAGGAAGCATCTAGACAACAACAGAAGATGGAAAAAGACCTCAATGTAGTTCAAGGTTGTTCAAGAGAACTAAGGGATAACTTAAAGAGCAACAACATAAGAGTCATTAGAGTCCCTGAGGGACAGGGAGGCAGCCCCAGTGAGGTAGTAACAGTTAAAGATATCAAAACAGAAAAGTTTACAACACTGGAGAATGCAGACATTCAGATCCAAGAAGCCTGAAGGGTACTAGTTAAATGAGAACCCAATAAAAATCCTCATTATTGATAGAGATACAATATTGAAAACAGCAAGAACAAAGAAGGAAATTATATACAAAGGAGCATCCTTTGGATTTATAGCAGACCTATCTTATGAGACTGTCCAGGCCTGCGGTCAATGGTGGGATAGAGCTAAAAAAAAACTTAATGAATTGAAGGCCTTACTAAGAATACTTTACCCAGCTAGACTCTCATTCAGATTTGAAGGAATGATACAGAACTTCATGGATAAACAACAGTTCAGGAACTTTATAGATCAAAAGCAAGCCTTAAAAAAAGAACTAAAGGAGCTACTGTAAGACAAGACAAATCCCACAAACACAACAGATTTCTACAGAAAGATGGCACAAAACCCCTGAACAATAATATCTCTCAATGTCAATGGACTAAATGCATCAATTAACAGACAAGTGATGCAAATGGATTTAAAAAATTGAATTCAACACTCTGCTGCCTACAAGAAACACATTTGAACAGTCAGAGCAAACACAGACTCATAGTCAAAGGCTGAAAAACAATTCTTTAAGCAAACAATTCAAAAAGTACAAAATAGCCATACTAGCATCCGATGACATAGATATCAGGTTGAAAAAAGTTAGAAGACCATCTCTTAATAATCAAGTCATATGTATGTCAGGAAGAAATTATATTCCTAAACACGTACGCACCCAATGTGGGGCTAGCAAAATAGTTAAAACAACTGCTAATAGACATCAAAGAGGACACTGGAAGCAACACAGTACTAGTTGGAGATTTCAATACAACCTTGTAACCACTTGATAAGTCACAGAGACTAAAACTTAGCTGCCCCTCAATGCTGCAGGCCCACGATTTATTTTGTATTCTTGTTACCACTAAATAACCAACTTCTCCCTCTGGGAGAAACTAGCAAGCTACTGAGAGTTTCCTGCCCACATGGGACAGCCACAAGCTTCCCATGGTGTATTCATATGCTAAAGCCAGTAACAAGCTGGATCTCATTTCTCTAACCCTGAAAGAGCCTCCAATGTGGCATCATTGGGAAGGCCGAGTGGAGAGAGGCTTCTAAAATCTCAGGGATAGGACGAGTGGAGAAATTACTGAGCCTGCTTGAGAAATCGACGATTAACGGGATTTCCTGATTCGTGATTCGTGACCACTAAATGACTGATAGATGGAATTATCAAAACATGCTTCAGTGAAAGAAAAATTTTGAAAATTGTAAATCATCATAGGAACATTAAGTCCTTTTCTGAGTTTCTTAAGCTATTGTTGCAAGTTAGCCTTTGTGTTAATGTTTTTCTTAGTGGAGATTAGTTGACTTCTACATTACATTCCCACCCAATCTGGTGTGCTCCTACCGGGATGTATTGTAGAGTTTGGAGATGTCACTTCAGAAAATCCAAACTGTTTAATTGGGCAGTCTGGCCCCAGAGGCACGGGGTGTGGGTGTGGCTTCCTGGGCTTCAGTTAGCTGGGAACATGGGCTGCCTTCCCAAGATCACAGCAGAGGTCTCAGCTCGTACCGGGTATCCAAGAAATTTTTGTGGCTTGTTGATCTTGAAGATACTCTTTCTTTGTAGTTTATGTTCCTATCATTTTCTTAACATTTAGTTTTCTGGAGACAAGTGATGCTGCCCTATATTCCCTCTTCATTGGCCAGAAAAAATGTATTCAGCATCAAGTTTTTGCTTCACTTGAAACAAAGTTCTGCAAATGCTCTGTCAATAAATTCTAATTTATTTTATGTTCCCCGTATGGACATGAGAAATGAGAGTATAAGTTGAGTCAAGCAAGGCAAGACTGCAAAGCCACTGAGTGTGTGTGAGTTGCGTGTGTGTGTGTGTGTGTGTATGTGAAAGTGAGTGAGACAGAGAGAGAGAGTGAGACAAAGAGAGAGACAGAAAGAGAGAGTGAGAAAGAGAGAGAGGAATATTCTCTTGTTTGGTGTCCTAAGCGTGCCTCTATGATTTAGCTTTTAAGGCCAAAACATTATTATTAATATTACAATTATAGATGCTAAAATAAATCATCTTCGTATAGGAGGAGCTGAATAAAATAAAAAAGACAACACTTTCGAAAACTAAGTTATATTGTGGAGAACAAGATTAATTTTTTTTAAATTGCCAAATACAGTGGCTGTCTTATATGTGTAAACACACCACATACCGCAACTGACTTTTGGAACCACGATGTCAATTTTTACATTTCAGTTTTGATTAATATTACAGTAATAGACATGCTACATTCTTCTATGACTATATTGTATTTTGTTTCTTTTTTTTCTTTTGGTTACTAGTGGCTGGAGGCTAGGAGGAAAGACTATGGAATGAGATGTGTTTCTTCACTCAATTTATTATGGTGCCAGGAATTTAGGGGCTCACATACGCAAGGCATACACTCAATCATGGAATTATCATTAAAAACATTTTATTTTGGGGTCAGAACATAGTTTAATAAGAGTGTCTGCCAATCTTATGTGAATCGTGGGTTTGATTCTTGGAACAGAAAAAACTATTTCAAATTTTTAAAAATACATAACTTAAGTAATTTTGTTTTTATAAGGAATACTTTCTTTCTCCTTATAACTAGATTTTTTATTATAGATTTTCATGACTCACTCTTACAAACTAAAGGATCCTGCATCCCTCATGGTTCTATATGCCCAAGAGAAAAGTATCCAGTGTCTTATTTTGCCTTCACCTAAGTCAAGCTTCCTTAAGGTTGTGTGTCTCCAAAACCCAACCAGAGAGGACTGGATTGTGGAGTTGGAGGTTGGAAAAGTTGGAGATAGTGCTTAGTACATGGATGTGCTTTCATATGCTCAGTTTTGTTGCCTAAAAATATTCCATTTGCAATGAGAAATACTTTTCAGCCAGATGAGAGAATATGCATTACCCTTAAGATCCACAAGTGTTGCACTTAAGCCAAACATAGACTCCACCCACAGGTCTTTAGAAAAGTGTCACTTATACATGTCAACATCTTAAAGTAATTCCATTTCTGGAAATGCAGAGAAAACTTTTTGTCAACTCAGTTTTAACAAAGTGTCAGGATATATAGATGAATCCTTGGGCTAGGCTCTTATTATAGTTCCAACAAAATTTGTCATATCAACTAGATATTTGACCTGCTGATATGAACCTGGTTCTTGTGGCTTCATCTACCAACAAGTTCTGGGGTATGTAAATGGTGGAATACCACCAGGATGGGGTGATGGAGGAATGCAGCTCTTCCCCAGATATCTGACAGCTGGCTGGTTTCTTGCAGTTGGCCAGGACCGTGGCAGAATCCAGAATATAAAATGCTCCTTTCACACACCTTGCCTACACCCTACTCTTACTCAACATAAGTAAGTAAGGATTCTTTTTATTCTATTAAAAAGGTTCATGAGTTTTGTTGGAGTAAGAAAATATAAAGAACATTAATTATGTGCCTAAGGGGGAAGACTGGGTTTAGGAGTGAAACTGAGGACATTGGTGGAGAGAAGATCGCGCTGATGGTATTGAAATACTAAATGCCTGAAATAACTGTATTATGAACAACTTTGTAAATCACGGTGTTTGAATAAAAATAAATAAATGTAAATTTTAAATGTTTTTTTTTTCCACATGGGACTATCCAGTTTTCCCAGCACGATTTGTTGAAGAGGCTCTCCTTGCTCCACTTCATGCATCTATGCCCTGTGCCCTTTGCAAGATTTTGTCTTTTTTTTCATAACAATAGTATTCTATTGTGTACATGTACCACAGTTTCTTTATATATTTTATACACTTTGGCTGGAGTGATAGCACAGTGGGTAGGGTATTTGCCTTGTATACAGCCAACCCAAGTTTGATTCTTCAGTCCCTCTCGGAGAGCCGGCAAGCTACCGAGAGTATCCTGCCCTTATGGCAGAGCCTGGCAAGCTACCCATGGTGTATTCGATATACCAAAAATAATAACAACAAATCTCACTATGGAGATGTTTCTGGTGCCTGCTCGAGCAAATCAATGAACAACGGGATGATAGTGCTACAGTGTTATGAAATATGGACTATAGAGACTCTTAATGATTCTACAATTAATAACTAAACTTTTCTGTTGTTGTTTTACTATTTTCTCCTGCTGTAGAAAAGGAGCATGTCAGGGCTGTACTTGTTCTGTTAGGAGACATGGCACTCTCATGGGGAAAATCAGGATTATTTCTAGGGTTTTTTTTTCGGGGGGAGGGGAGGCTTAATCACACTTGGTAGTGTTAGGGCTTACTTCTGGTTCTGTGCTCAGGGATCACTCATTGTGGGGCTGAGAGGATCATATGTAGTGCTGGGTATTAAACCTGGGTGGGCCTCCTTCAAGATGAGTGCCTTAACCTCTGTACCATCTCTCTGGCCCTATTTCAGTTTTTTGTTTTATTCTAGGGGTCACATCCAATGGTTCTCAGGAGTCACTACAAGTTCAGTGATTGGGGAACCACGTTGTGCTGAAGATTGAACCTGACATTCATACATGCAAGGCATGTGCTCCCACCCTTATTTGTACTGTCTCTGTAGCTCCTACTTTGACATATTTGTTTGTTTGGGGGCCTTACCCAGTGATGGTCAGGGTCTACTACTGACTCTGTGCCCAGAAGTGATCCCTGGAAGTGCTGGGGATCAAATTCAAGACATGAAAGGCAAGTCCTAAACTCCTCTACTAGCTCTTTGGTTGCTCTATTGATTGTCAACACTAAGACTTTCTCCCTAAATTTAGTGGAGTTTTGTCAATCAGGCTGGTGAACGTGTGAATACAGATTGACAGACCCCTCCAGCCATAAGGATAATGATGATTACAACAGTGAAAGTTTGAATGTTTACTATGTGTTAATTGCTTGTTATATATTAGAAATTTTTATTTATTTGGCTTTTGACCACATTTGGACTTTGCAGGGCCACTTCGAGCACTGTGCTGAAGGATTATTTTGGTGGTGCTTAGAGGCCATACAGTCCTTAGGTGTCAGACATGGGCGCCCTTCATACAAGGCCTGTGCTCAGCCCTTTGAACCATCTCTCTGAAGCTAGTTATCCACTTTTAAGCTTTTGCTATTAATTAACTTAAATTAACTTTACAGTACTACAAAGAAGACATACTGTTATAACTTCCCTTTTTCATTTTACAGAAGAGAACATGGTTTTGAATGTTATAATGCTAGTAAGATCTGAAACCAGAATTCAAACCTACAGAGATCAACTTCAGGGATAAACCAAAGGGGATATTGTGCCCACATTGGCACTGAACCATTGTCAAGCCACCATTGGTTCTTGGTAACAAGTAATTGCAAAGGGGTCTGGTCACTTACAACTTTAACAGACTCTGGCTGGCAAGGGTTCTCTGGAGTGACCCTGAAGTGGGAAGTTGATTTTTTCTTTTTTTTTTGCAATTGACTGAGTTCTTCTCTCTGACTTCTTTGTGGTTGAGAAGAGTACTTCCTCTTCTTTGTTCTTTATTTTTCTTTCCTGATGCAACTCTTGATTGCTGCACACATGCATATATGATGAACCCTCCTGCTCAGACCTAGATTTACTGCAATTTATCTGCAGGTTGTTCAACTAGATGACATAATTTGGAGGCATTTTATTCCATCAGGCTTAAGGATTTTTATAGATTCAAAACTAAAATTATATTTGTGTTGAGACCATTTATTAAGCAGAACTGAAGAATCGGGACTTCTATCCAGTCCCAGAACTTCTGACACAGAGGTCGCTATACTTTAACTACAAATTAACTTTTATTTTCCTTTAAAGGTTTCCTTTTGTGAGGAAAAGATCAGGAATCTCAGCAGTGGTCTTCACTCTCTGCTCACTTGGGTACCCTGGGGTTTGTAGGTACATCATTAAAGTTTATCGAATTGGGGGGAATGCTCATGTCTTCTTATGTGGCACAATATGATTATTCAGTTTCATGAGTTGAGTGTTTAAAAATAAAAACAACTTGAGGCTGGAGAGATAATACAGCAAGTAGGGAGCTTGCCTTGCACATGGCCTAGCTAGGCTCAGTCCCATATCCCATGTGGTCCCCTGAGCACCACCAGGAATAATTCCTGAGTGTAGAGCCAGGAGTAAACCTCGAGTACAGCTGAATATGACCCCCCCAAAACAAATAAACAAACAAGTGAAACGACTCAAAAAACAATATGGAGGGAAATGAAAAATATAAATGACTAAATGTTTATAAAATATTTTAAAAGTAGGGTTGAGAGTTCAGTGGAGGCTGAAAACTTTATGGTCCTGGTTCTATGGAGGACTATGAAGGCTCCAGGAAAGAGAGAAAAAGAAACAGATGCATGCACATATGCTGACAGAGAATGTTTTTGGTACAGGATGACTGGGGCAGGTACATTCAGAAATTCTACATAACTCTCCCTATGCAGATGGGCCTTAGACAAATTTCACTGAACTGAAATCTGTCTGCTCCAATCGTAATTGGGAACTGTTTGACAGTTGTGTCTGCCAGAGACAAGTGACACTGCCTTCACTCCTTTTCCTTATTTGCTGGAAAATGAAGCACTTACTGAGAAATCATGGTTACGTGAAAACTTGGCTAATTCAAGAATTTTTGTCGTTGTCCTCTGTTTTAAACCACAGCCCTAGTCGAATAACCACTTCCTCTGCACAGATGTGTGTATATATATATATATATATATATATACATATATATATCAATTTGTTATATATTTTTCTGAGTTTTTAAATTTAGATAGTAATTTTAGACAGTAATGCAATAATTTTGATCAATCTTCCAACAATACACACAAAGCTGAAGAACATAAGAGTGAACTTTTTGGAAATTTATCAAGACTGCAAGGTCACACTCCTAACTGAAGACAAAGTTTAATCATGTTGCATTTTACAAAACACTTTCTGGGTGTATGAATTCAGCATATTAGTAATGATATTACAGAGTGCCCCCCAAAGGAAAAAATTTTTTTGGAAAATAAATAAATGAAATTGTTTGACATGATAATAACAATTTTGCCTAGCTTTGGACCAGATAGAATAAGAGCCACTCTGAAAATCTGAGAGAGATCAGTCTTGAAGAGTGAAGGCTGCATTACGCAAGGGACTGGATATATAGAGTTCAATTTTGAACAGAGATTGGAGCCAAGCTGGCCATGAGCTCAGGATCCAGGAAACCAGAAGTCCCTACAGGAGGTTAGTCACTGAGCCCTGTGCATATCCAAAGCCATCAGTAAGGGTACAAATATGTTTTCTGGGAATGGTGAATACAAAGCCTCATATATATTGGTCAGTGCCCCTCTCCTTTCATTCCATGCAATCAGTGGTAAGCCTGATAATTCCACGTTGCTTCATATGCCAGAACTTACTAAATGTGATGAGTATTAATTTGGACTAAATTGGTTTCTATTGCTACTGATTCAAGAGCACTGTGTAGTAATGACTCCAGTATAAGAACAGGATTATATATTGCTAAGAAATTTGACAGTGACAATGCTTTTCACTACCCATTAGCTCTTGCATTCTTTTCCTTCTCAAAAATTTACTTATTTATTTTTATTGACTGAGATTTGTGATTTACAATGTTGTTAATGATGGTTTCTCATACACATAATTCTTGTGTTCTTTTTTAGTGCCATCTATAATTGCTATCTATTATTTTCTAGTGCCACGTGTATGTATATAAACTCCTTAATACGTGTCTATAGATAAACATGTTTAGCATATAATGTCATGTATATGAAGCTATATATTTATACTATAGTAACAATAAAGTCTCACAATAAAAATGTTACTGGTGCTCGCTCGAGCAAATCGATGAACAAGGGGATGACAGTGACAGTGACAGTGACAGATATGCAACAATTGTATATGTACAACATAGATATATGTATGCACATGTATATGCATAAAACATATATATATTTGCATATACACAAGTTAAGAAGCTTACAATAGATTGGTGCCATGATAATACTCCATTTCTAGCATTCTTGAGTTTTCTTTTATAGTTTTTTAAATATTTTTTTATTCTTGCTGAGGCATTATCCAGTAAGCTTGTAAACTTTGCAATCTTTCTCTTCTAGAACATTTTACATATCTAAATTTTATATTAAGAATAGAAATCCAGTTTGACACTTGGACACTGAAAGGAAGCGTTTATCAATCCCCATCATCATTTACTTCCCTTCAACTGGAGAGTCTGAAGATCGCAATATCATCCAAACATGGATATGATATTTTAGCATCTAATTTGTTTCAGTCATGGAGCCACTCATAATACAGGAGCCTGTACGGTGTACCTTGGGGAATATTAAGGATTTACTGGCATTTTAAGTTTGGTCATGGAGGGCTCAGCTGCACTGTATTAGGTAACTCAGTGAGAAGTAACTCTCTCTCTCTCTCTCACTCTCTCTCTCTCTCTCTCACATCCAGAGATCTTCATGTCAACACTTTGCATCCCTAGTGGATAATGGATAAATTCTGAGAATTTTTGTGAAAAAAATTCCATGACAGAATTCTATTTCTTTCTATTTTTAACATAGTATTTATAGATACGTATACACATTCAGTTCATCTAGTATACATCAATATATATTAACTAAGAGGAATCATTTTTAGTATTACACTAGCTTCATTCAAGTAATACAGAGAAATGTTCTAAAAAGTTCTAGTTCCCTCTCTCTTTATTGGTGGAATTTTGTTAAATATGTTATAGGTCTAATATTGTAACCCTAATATTACCTTCCATAATTACTTCTTCCTCACCTGTCAGTATTTCCTTGTCCTGTTACAACTTGACTCCTACCCAGCTACTTTATGCTATTGTTGGAATATGTATTACACATAACTGTCATTTGACTCCTTTGAGAATCCCCTATTTATGCATCTTTTCCTTTAGTGTGACCTCCTGGTTTATAGAAAATTATTCTTTCTGCTTTTTCCTTCAATCTCTTCTATTCTCTGATAATCTCTCCTCTAACTCCTTTTAGACTTTGATTCAGAATGCTGTTGACTTTCTCTTCTATTTACACTCTGTAGGAAATGTTGGGCTGGAGCGATAGCACAGCGGTTGGGCTTTCGCCTTTCACACAGCTGACCCGTGTTCGATTCCTCCGCCCCTTTTGGAGAGCCCCGGCAGAGCCTGGCAAGCTACCCGTGCGTATTGGATATGCCAAAAACAGTAACAATAAGTCTTTCAATGAGAGATGTTACTGGTGCCCGCTTGAACAAATCAATGAGCAATGGGATGACAGTGACAGTGACAGGAAATGTTAGTCATCCCTGCTGTGAGCCTTGTTCCTTGCAGGAAAGAAAAGTCAGTCCTGGACCTTACCTAGACCTTTCAGGCACTTTACCTTTCTCTTAGAAAGGAGTTTCAGGAGGAGCTGAGCAGTGAAGTAAAAGCAGGTTTTATTTGAAGTTATGAGGAAGAGGAGAGAGAAAGTGAAGGAGAGGGAGGATGAAGAAGAGAGAGAGAGCAAAGGAGAGAGAGAGGGGGGAGGGAAGCAGAGAGACAAATAGAAGAGAAGAGAACACGGGCTTCTCCAGAGTGGAGCGAGAACCCCAGTACACATTCCAGTGTTAAAGCATGAAGTTATGAAATTACACATCTCAAGAGGGGTGATATGGGTGACATGTGTATGGGCAACATGTGTAGTGCAGTTGACATGTGCCCACAGGCACCATAGGCATGGACTCGAAACTATGTGCAAGTGGCAACCTATGCTCATGCTTCTTTTGTTCAAGCTGGCATTTTAAACATTCCGTCACCCCAGATTGCTGTCAAGGCAGAGTTTGGGGCAGTGGATGGTCTTTCAATATTCTCCACCTGATCTTGGTTGCAAAGCTAGAGCTTCTCCTGTCAGCGTGTCCACCCACCTCTCCCCCTCAGGAAACCTGCATTTGGCCGGAATTCTGCATCTCAATGGCTTTCCAGGCTCCTGAGACATTCCTCACGGCCTCCTCAGGGCCCTCCATGCCTTTGGGCTGGTTCTGGTTTCAGACTCTGTTTGTCCCAAAACTTACATTAGCAGGGCCCCCCTGCCTTCCTGCCAGGAACAGCACTGAGGTTAGCAGGGTACATAGAAAACAACCTGCCTGGTTCTTCTGGGACCACTTATTATTAGAGAATTTTATTTTATCTATGTATTATTATTTATTCTTATATTTCTATTTATCTCATGCTTAGTTTATGCTTAGGTCAACAACTTTTTGCTCCTTCAACTTCTTCTGTAATAAGTCTTTTTTGTTGTCCAACTTTCCCTTTTGGTTTAGAAAAACCTCTTGCTCAGTAGCTTCATCTCTACAGGGCACAAAAGGGACAGTCACGACGCTAGATTAGCCATCAAATAACACCGCGTTTGGGAAAAATTTAGAAATTTAATGTTTCTAGATGATTTTAGCACAGCGGGTAGGGCATTTGCCTTGCACACCGCAGACCCAGGTTCGATTCTTTCATCCCTCTCGGGGAGCCTGGCAAGCTACCTAGAGTATCTCACCCACATGGCAGAACCTGGCAAGCTACCCATGATATATTCAATATGCCGCCAAAAATAGTAACAACAAGTCTCACAATGGAGACGTTACTGGTGCCCGCTGCTCGCAGATTGATGACTAATGGGGACAGTGACAGTGCTAATCCAGTAACTTGATTTGGATTAGTTACAGAATCTTTGGAAAAATATTGCTCCGAGAGTGTGATGTAGTATATGACCGCCAGATGGCAATAGAGACCGAAACCGAAGTTGCATTTCTGAATTCTGGGGTTGGAATCCCGTGGTAGTTCGCTAAGGGGCTTCCCCCACCTTGCCTTTGTACTCTTCATTTTGTGTGTCTGGCAGTTTTAAAGGGGCTCTAGAGGATAAGGACTTACTGAGAGCAGAGGAAGGCGACTCTGCGGGTCCTGCTGTTGTGGGATCTTGATCAAAAGACCACCAGAGAGCAAAAAGCAGGATTTGGAGGAGTCCATTGACACCAGCTTGGGCTGTCTGCTAGGCAAGAACAGCAGCCTCACGCAAAAGCACCCCGCCCCCCGCCTTTTTAAAAAAAAATTATTGAATCACCTTGAGATAGTCACAAGCTTTCATGTTTGGGTTACAATCACACAATGATCAAACACCCATCCCTCCACCAGTGCACATTCCCCACCACCAATATCCCTGGTATAACCCCCCTTTCCCACCCTCCCCCTGCCTCCATGGCAGACAATATTCCCCATACTCTCTCTCTACTTTTGGGCATTATAGCTTTCAACACAGACACTGAGAGGTCATCATGTTTGGTCCATTATCTACTTTCGGCACACACCTCCCATCCTGACTGATTCTTCCAGTCATCATTTTCTCAGTGACCCCTTCTCTATTCCATCTGCCTTCTCCCCTCTGCTCATGAAGCAGGCTTCCAGCTATGGGGCAATCCTCCTGGCCCTTGTATCTACTGTCCTTGGGTGTCAGCCTCATGTGATATTATTCTATACTCCACAAATGAGTGCAGCCCTTCTATGTCTGTCTCTCTCTTTCTGACTCATTTCACTTAGCATGATACTCTCTGTGTCAATTCACTTATAAGCAAATTTCATGACTTCATCTCTCCTAACAGCTGCATAGTATTCCATTGTGTAGATGTACCAAAATTTCTTTAACCAGTCATCTGTTCCAGGACACTTGGGTTGTTCGCAGATTTTAGCCATTGTGAACAGTGCTGCAATGAATATATAGGTACAGATATCATTTCTACTGTGGTATTTTTTTTTGCATCCTCAGGATATATTCCCAGAAGTGGTATTGTGGGGTCATATGAAAGCTCAATTTCTAGTTTTTGAAGGACTGTCCCTATTGTTTCCCAGAAAGGCTGGACCAATTGGCATTTCCACCAACAGTGAAAGAGCGTTCCTTTTTCCTCATATCCATGCCAGCACTGGTTGCTTTTGTTCTTTTGAATGTAGTACTGGACTTTTTTTTTAGAAAAAATCTCATCCTGGTGCCTGAGCACTTTCATAAGCACCTGCAAAACCTGTTTTGCCCACCAGGGTCCACATCCTGGCGCATGGTAAATTCACTAAAGCGCAGCAAAGCAAGCATTGTTACAGAATCGAGAAAAAGGTTGTAGCAGGAGTCCGTGAAGGAAACAATCAGTCATCTTTAAATATCTCTTTAGGACCCCAGCCTTGTTTGCATCCGTGATGGGCTTTCTGGCCCCTGCGGGCAGTTCAATGTACTTCTGGAATGATCCAGTTGAATCAGCTAGAAAACAAACTTCGAAAGTAATAAACTTTGTTCTTTCCTTTCACCCTCCCCTGTACACTGCCAGGTCCTCACTGCTGTACCTTGAGCTCTGACGCTCTCTCTTAATGAGGACTGTGACCTCCTGTCTCCTGCCAGTTTGTAGTGGAGTGATAGGGACCTGGATCAAAGATTAATTTAGTTTAATATTTTGCAAAATGGTCTTACAGACACAGTCCAAAGTCAGATCAATTAAAATGTAAGCGATAAAACAGCAAGTATATTGGGTGAACCGGCTCGTCTATGACCCAGCTGTACTGATGACAGGACTAGGGCACGGAAGGGACCATATACAGGGTATCTAGTTCAGTCTGTGTGGTTTGCAGAGTACAACAAACCACTCTTGAGCTCCAGGAGGACAATAAACTGCCTATAAGTCCGCCTCTGCCACTTCAAGATGGACTGGGAAATTTAGGACAAATAAGTCAGTCCTAGACTTTACGCAGGGTTTCCACATAATTTATGCTGTCTTGCAGAAAAAAAACTTCAGGAATAGACAAGCAGTGAAGTAAAAATATGTTTTATTTGGAGGGTTTATGAAGGGGTAGGAGGGAAAGTGGGAGAGAGTAATACCTCAAGAGAGAATGGGGACTTCTGATGGAGAGAACCCCTACACACGTCCCAGAGTTAGATATGAAAGCATTAAAGAGGGGAGCCTCATGGGCAAAAGCAGCACAAGGCCCTGGGCAGCATATGCGCATTCCTTTGTTCAAGGTGATTTTTATAGTTTTTTTTTTCCCCAAGGCACCCCACTTGGGGCTTTCTAGCTAGTTAAGAGTCTGTTGCTAAGGTGGTTGCCAAGGGGGTTGAGCTGGGAGTGGTCTATGGCCTTCTTTGAAATTCCTTTCTGGGCCTTTTGCTCCTGCTGGAGCTTCTCTTGGAGGGGGCCCAGCCTTCTCTCAGACTGGTGCCAGGAGAGGGTCTTTATCAGGTTTTGGTTCCTGTGTTTGCAGCCTTGACCCTATTTTATTACTTCCTAGGAATTCCATTGCCATAGGTGTCTTTCTCTATCTAACTGCCTACATCATATTAAAGAAAAGTGCTCTCTTACAGCGTTTTAGTAAACCTAAAGCTGGAATGATTTTCGTTTTTTGCTAGAAGCATCTCAATGATACACACTGGTTTTATTTTTATTTTATTTTATTTATTTATTTTGCTTTTGGGTCAAACCCAGTGATGCTCAGGCGTTATTCCTGGCTTGCCCTCAGGAATTACTCCTGGTGGTGCTTGTGATGTAGGCAGGCAGGCAGATAGGGAAGGCCCCCTCCCCAGGTGACGGCAATACATTTCCTAGGAAGTAATAGCTCTGAAATTGCAAAAGTCAACCTTGCAGAAGACGTGAACTAAGGCCTGATAAAACCCTCACCTGGTGCCAGCAAGGGACCCTGAGGAGATTGGACACCCTTGATCCAATTAAAATGTGATCCAGCCCTGAGAAGACTCCAGAACTTCCAGATCAAGACAACATGAGAAGAGCCTATAGAAGACACCTTGAACAAAGGAAGGGTGCGCATATGCTGCCCGAGCACATGTACTGCTTATGCCCACGTGGCTAAGCACATGTGTCACCCGCATCTCCCCTCTTGAGATGTGTACTTTTATGCTTTCCTATCTAATGCTAGGATGTGTGCAGGGGCTCTCTCTGACCTTGGAGAAGCCCGCATTCTCTCTTGAGTGCATTATTCTCTCTCTCTTCACACTTTCAAAATCCCTCCAAATAAAATCTATTTACTTCACTGCCTGTCTACTCTTCTGAAATTTCTTTCTGCGAACGAGACAAGAACCCAGTAACTCTGGGTCCTGGGTGGCAGAGGTGGATCTGGAGAAAGTGACCATCTTTCTCTTCCCTGTTTCACCTAAGGCACCTGTGGGGCCCACTGACATCAAAGTGACCATCTTTTTCCTCCCCACTTCACAAGAGCCAGCTGTGGGGTCCACCAACATCACTTGGAGGGCCATATGGTATTCCTGGGATTGAACTCAAGTTGCCCACAAGCAAGGCAAATGCCCTACCTGCTGTACTACCGCTCCGGCTTGATATACATTGTTTTATTTTTCCTATCTTGATCACATTTTATACCAACCTCCTTTTTATATTCTTTCTTACATTTGATGTCGGTGAACCCCACGGGTGGCTCATGTGAGTCAGGAGTAGAGAAGATCAGTTACCTTCTCCCGCTCTACCCCTGCCATCCGGGACCCGCTGGGAAGACTAGGACCAGTAAAGTCTGTGATGAGCCCCTGCTTGGCAGGGACCTGAGCCCCGCCAACCCCATGAGGTGGCCATTAGGTCACATCTGAAGTCCGCTTGGTCTTCTTGGTAGGGGAGTTGATCCCCAGAACCCGATTTCTCGGGGAGCCACGGACTCAGGCTGGAGCGAAGATTTGCTCTTTGTAGGAAAGGAGAAAGCAGTCCCAGGCCTTACCCAGGGTTTTCAGGGATCTTGTCTCACTCACAGAGAAGAATTTCAGGAGTAGACAAGCAGTGAAGCAAACATTTTATTGGAGGGTCTTTGAAGGGAAGGAGAAAGAGAGAAGTGGAGAGAGTGGAGAATAAGAGACAGAGTAACGTGCTCAAGAGAGAACGTGGGCTTCTCCAAGGGCAGAGAGAGCCCCTAACACAACCCAGTGTTAGTTAGGAAAGCATGAAAGTACACATCTCAAGAGGGGAGATGCGGGTGACACATGTGCTCAGGCACCACGTATGCTCAGCCACGTGGGCACAAGCAGCACATGTGCTCGGGCAGCATATGCGCACCCTTCCTTTGTTCAAGGTGTCTTTTATAGGCTCTTCTCAGGTTGTCTTGATCTGGAAGTTCTGGGATCTTCTTGGGGCTGGATCACATTTTAATCAGATTAAGGGAGAGGTCTGAGGGTGTGAGGAACTTCATGGGGAGGGGTCCAACCTCCTCAGGGTGGGTTGAAGGTCTTATCAGGTCTGTTTTCTGTATCCATGGGGTGGATCAGTCTTAGGATTTTCCTCCCACAAGTTCTGTTGCCCTAAGTTTTGTTCTGAGGGCCTTTCCCTACCTACCTGCCTACATCTATTCATAGTTATGCTAGCAATTGCACACACACACACATATATGTGCATTGTGCATATATATATAGATTAGATATATGGTTGAATAGATAAACGCTATTACTCTATGGTGTTTTCTGAGAGACATATTAAGTTTCTGCCCCTATTTACCTATGAATATGCAGTAAGAATTCTTCTTTTTTGGGGGGAAGGGTTGTCACACCGGCTGTGTCCAGGGCATTTTCTATGCTCAGGATCACTCCTGGTAGGTACAGGGGATTATAAGGGGTGCTGGCAACTAAATCCAGGTTGGACACTCTTGACCCCATGACTTCTTGTTACAACTTGACTGCAAATCAATTTTGACAACTTTCCAATGCAGTCCTTGTTTTTTTTTTTTTTTCAATTCAGGACTTGTATTAGAAGCTATCATAATTATTGGACCATGGTATTTGGCATGGAGCGGTCACTCTGATCTCTGGAGAACTGTCAGGAGTGATCCCTGAGCACAGAACCAAGATTTGAACCCTGAGCATTGCCGGATATTGCCTCCAAATAAAAACCAAAATAAAAAAAAAAAATTCTGAAGCACAGCATAACAGTGGTCACATCTATCCATGAGGTTGCTCAGAAATTTCTCTCTCTCTCTTTCTCTTTCTCTCCCCCGCAACCTCCCCCCGCCAGTAGTTATGTGCATGTATGAGAAGATTTTGATTTAATCTCTCCTCACCATCTACATAGAAAATTCCCTTGGATACACTCTGAGTAGAGGCTACAGCAGATCAGGGGATTTCCTAACCGTTCTGGCCTCTTAGTACAAAGTCTTCAGCTGGTGACTGCTGTGTCATCACAACAGATTTTTCTTATTGGTCAACTCAACCTGACCAGGGTTGAGTTTCAGTTTTAGATTTTAGGTTTTAGATTTCCTTTTCAGTTGCTCCTCACCATTGCTTAACAGCTCAGGAAAATAACTGCTGAGACCATGGCTCGGGAAGAAGTTGGTCCTAAACAGAGCTCTGATTTTGGGAGCCTTTTCCCTGACTACTTTGCTGAGCTCCCATGGTGGTGAAGACATTGTAGGAGAGGGCACAGCTGAGGAACATGGGACTGTAATTGAGAAACAAGGAACTGGGGGTGGGGGAAGTGGTGAGGAAAAAAAAAATTGGCATAGATGTACATAGGATTCAAGAGTATCATATCCTCAATATAAAACATCTAAAAATTATGGATGTTCCCCCTTCAGAAAGCCAGGACATAAACTCACTGTCTTTGCTATCTGAGCTGTTGCAGAATTCACCAAAGACATAGTTCTCTCTCTGAGCCTGTGAATATAACCTGAAGATCGCTATGCCTTTTCTCAGGATTTACGCAAAGATAAGGATGTTTTCATGTAGGGCTATTTTGTGATTAAAATTTCAATTCTCTCTGAACAGTCTTTGAAATTATTTGTTTTGCCTCTAAATTATTGGAGTAAATAGTTTCACAAATTATGTATGCTTTTACACACACATACACACTATCTATCTGTCTACCTACTTATATACATGGACAACATTTTTCATCTCAGACTTTTTTTTCTTTGGCTTTTTGGGTCACACCTGGTGATGCACAGGGGTTACTCTTGGCTCATGCACTCAGGAATTAACTCCTGTCAGTGCTCAGGGGACCAAATGGATGCTGGGAATTGAACCTGGGTCGGGCGAGAGGCAAATGTCCTACTTTCTGTGCTATTGCTCCAGCCCCTCACCTCAGATTTACCTGCTTCTTATGATGGAAATGAACACAGGTGGTGGGAATAGATGAGCCCAGCTGAATACCTTTACACAGATTATTATCACAAGGTCCTCATTTAATTTCTGTTGCCTCATATGTCACCTCAAAAATAATCACATTAAATTGGCATGTAGTTAGGTTTTATAAATAATAGATATATAATGTAAATTATTATTATTTTTAAACTTTGACTATTTAAGATGTAGCCTCTCTTTTTTCTTTTAATAAAGAATTGTCTCTTCTTATTTAAAAATTGAGAGGTTTGGGGTTGGAACGATAGCACAGTAGTTAGGGTGTTTGCCTTGCACGCGGCCGACCTGGGTTCGATTCCCAGCATCCCATATGGTCCCCTGAGCATCGCCAGGAGTAATACCTGAGTGCTGAGCCAGGAATAACCCCTGTGCATCTCTGGGTGTGACCCAAAAGCAAAAAAAAAAATTGAGAGCTTTATGATGAAAATGTTGGTGAATTAAATTATAATTTTCTCAGATCGTCAGTTCAAATTACCTCTTCCTCACCCTATCTTAAGAAGTCCTGTGAGAATGGGCAAGCACAGATTTATTAATCTTTTAGATATCTCTACCTTTGTAACACCACCTCTCTCCATCTTCTCTTCACACATTCCTTCATTCTCCTGTCTTCAGGATCCATCCCTGGATCTTTTCCATGTTGTTATATAAACATGAATGTTGGTTTGTAAAATCCAAAGTAGAAAAGTCAAGCAGTTCAAAGGGGGAAATGAATTGGAAGCTGCTGTAACTTTATGAGCCATGGCTGCTTTGTGCTTTATTTATTTACTAGAAGCTTTATCTGTTTTACCAGAGAATTTCCCAATTTCCTTCTTCTACAATATACCAGAGTACCATAATCAGGCTCTACTTGTTAGGAACAGTGGGCATGATGGTTAGAGGGCCCCACAAAAAAGTTTTAATTTTCTTCCAATATTGGAAGAAATTTCAACTTTTAAAAGACATTTTATTTTTAAACCATACTAAATTAGGTTTATCTTTGTGTATATCTGGTCATAAAATATGACTTTTAATATATTTCTGGAGAAAAGCTACCACAAAAGACAGCACTAAAGGCCCCAAACCAGTGCAGCTCTAATCTTTGCTGATCCTGACCTTTGCACTGTTTTGCTATCTCTTTGGATGTCAGTCTCCCCTGTTTTAGAGATTCAAAGAAAAAAGATATGCTGTCTTGGATTACAGAACTGAGAAACAGAGCAGGGCATGGGATATGAAGATCACGCTAGAGATGACACAGAGACAATAATGGAGTGTCCTGGGCACGTAGGTAGTGGTGGGGGTGCCATAATGTGACATGATATTACCTTATATCAATACCACAAACTTTAACACTTTTGTGACCATGTTACTTAACACATAGAAGGCATGAAGACTTCTCTTTATAGGACGCTGAGATTAGTGATGGAACAGGTGGCACAAGAATGCAGAAGGACTGCAGCTGAACAGTACAGAGGACCTAGCAGAAGCCATAAAAATGAAGTGGTTCAAGAGCTGGAGCAATATTATAGCAGGTAGGGCACTTGCCTTATCATGTGACTGACGTGAGTTTAATCACCGAACCTTATATGGTTTCCCAAGCTCTGCCAGGAGTGATCCCTGAACATTGAGCAAGCCCTGAGCACCACAGAGGTTGACCTTAAAAGAAAAATTAAAATAAAATAAATGTTTCTAATTGGTCCAGCATGTAATGTTCTTCAAAAATTGTCCCACTCCCAAAAATCATGTGAAAAGAAAAATTGCATATATTCATGTTAGATAAAGGGTGTCAAGAAAATTCATGGAAAAGATGAGCTTTAAAATAATCAATGGAGGGGGCTTGCTGTGCAGGGGAGGAGCCAGATGAGAACTAGGTAACTTGGAGAGCATTAAGATAGAAGCATTGCACTGTAGCACTGTACCACTATAGTCTCGTTGTTCATTGATTTGCTTGAGCGGGCACTAGCAACGTCTCCATTGTGAGACTTGTTACTGTTTTTGGCATATCGAATGCTCCATGGGTAGCTTGCCAGGCTCTGTCGTGAGGGCAGGGTACTCTCAGTAGCTTGTCGGGCTCTCCGAGAGAGACAGAGGAATCGAACCCGGGTCGGCTGCATGCAAGGCAAACGCCCTGTTCGCTATGCTATCGCTCCAGTCCAAGATAGAAGCATTAGAGGACACTGCATGGACCAAAACATGTTTAATGAATAAAATTAGCTAAAATGTTTCTAAGTAGAACTTCAAGAATGTATTAGCTATGTCTGGGAAATCCTAAAAGATAGTACAATAAAACAGCCCCCTTTGAAAAAAATCAAGGAATATGAAAGCATGATAAAATTTGATTGGTAGCTGAAGTATTTGTTTTTTGTTTGTTGTTGACAAATAATTGACAAAAATTTATGCTTTAAGCATACAGTGTACCCACCAGCAATCTGCACTCACCACCCGACTGCCAATATCCCTCTACTAGAATCTCTAGGTCTCTTTTGGTTCTTCTCTTTCCTTTATTCCCCCTTCTCTGGCTCCCACTTGGCAGAATCATGAAGTTTAGTAGAATGTCAGGATTTACTTTCATTTTTCATTGCCTATTATCTTGTTTATTTCTTCCTACCCCACATATAATGAGATCATGTACTGTCTGTCGTTGTCCTTTTGCACTTCATTCACTTCACTGACATGACACACTCCAGTTCCATTCCAAATTTTAGAAAACTACAAGATTTTATCTTCTCTTATAGCTGAAAAATATCCCATTGTGTCTATGTATTATAATTTCTTTATCCACTTTAAGACATTTGGGTTCTTTATAGCTCTTTCAGCTATAAAAAGCTTTATAGCTTTTTAGCAAGTTGTTTCTTGCTTTTTTGGAGATAGGCTATTTTCACTGATATGAGGTGAGGCGAGCTCATTGTTGTTTCCATCTACTTCTCCCTGATAACCAGTGGTGATGAACACTTTCTCATATACTTATTGGCAATCAGCCTGTCTTCTTTGAGAAGTATTTATTCTACCTGAGGCATTTCGACTATACACTCTGTGAGTTCTGTCCCATCACAGAACTACACCTACATCTACACCCAATTCTTTCACTATTTATTAAGTTTCTCACGATATATGGACTTGTGTTTTGCTCTTTTCCTCCCAAAGGTCTGACATCCTACTAATATTCAGTAAGTGAGGAAAGAAAAGAGGAAATTGTAAAAGGCTTATATTATATATATCTTGAACAAAATTGTCCAATTAGATGTACTGGATTAAATCATACTACACTGGTTTTGATTCCATTTTGGTACCCTCAGATAAGTTCGTTGTCACTTATCTGAGTATTAAGGGACAAACATTCACTTGATTGCTCAATGGATATAAGAGCTTAATCATGAGTAGAAGAAAACCAGTAACCTCCTCCATGAAAAGAGAGAGAGGATGAGGTAGAGAACGTGGTGGGGAATGACAGAATACTCAAAAACTAAGGATTTCATTTGTTTAATTTCAGAGGGAATCAGTTGTCCTCCTCGAAGACTAATTTTTACTAGAGATCTTAGAGACAATATTTATTTTACACAATTTTGAAATACTAGCACCATTCTTTTATAAATATTCTCATACCATATAACATGCAGAATAAGCTGTTTTACAGTAATAATATCTATATATGCTTCCTTAGAAAAATAAGAAAAAATTATCAGGGAATTCTTGGGTAAAAAATAAATGTATTTTTCTAAGATAGTTATGACAGGAGAGGAATAATAATAAATATGTCATTAACTCATTAAAAGTAAGAGACAAAACTGTGAGGCAGAAAAATTAAATTAGGGTTTCTGGTGAAGGAAGCTAAAACCACTGGGCAAAGCCTGTGAAATTCTGCCACCCTAGAACACTCAAAGGGAAAGACAGACCGGATTCTAGCTGGGGAGGAAGTAGGGGCTGGGGTTTTCACCTACAGACTGTGCCAAAGTTGAATCCCACAATGTATGAAGTCAATGTCTTCTGCTCCTTGATTTAATAAGGCTCTTTACTTTCCCTTTGTTTTTGACCTTCCTGTTCCTCACACATACTCATCAGCTGACTGTGTTGCCTCCTAACATACAAATGTCTACCAGTTTTTTATGGTTCATTTATCCAGTACACTCATGACTTTAACGGAGATGAGGAGTTCAACATGGATCTGGAGCTGGAGAAAACAATCTGGCAGCTGCCTATGTCTAGCCAGCTTAGAAGTTTTGATCCACAATGCACATGAGCAACATGCTTATAGCAAAACTTAACTTGGATGTTCTGATTAAACTCTCCAGTGCTACTGTTGATACCAACAGGAGATATTCAACTCTTTTTTGCTGAATTTATTCCTTCATACAATATTTTGCTCTCTCCTTCCTAGGAATATAAATTCCAAGATTTTCTTAGTAATTTCTGAATTTTGTTTCCCTCATCTCACAAATCATGTTTTTTAATGTAACTCTACTCCCACATAATAATCCTTGAATCCTTCAAAGTCATAGACCTTCTACCTTAATGAGCACATCTAGAGAGATAGAAGCTCAGGACTAAAGTATGGAAATAGGGAAATAGGAACTCTTCATATTAGCTGGAAAAATGTGAGTGGGAGGACTTCTCCTTGATAGAATATGGAGCATCAGGGCAGATTTGTTCACAATTCATTCCAAAGATATTTTCTTACTGCAGACTTTTCTGAGGTGACTGTGCTCCCCAAGTCTCAGGTGATGCTGGGTGAGGTCAACACCCTCATCTGTCTGTGGACAACATCTTCCTTCTCATCTAGGCCTAACTAAGACCATGGTCCTTTATACTTCAGGTTTATTTAATCACAATTACAAGATTGAGTTTCATGCCTAATAACACAAAGCAATCAAAATATTCCGATATCTCAGTGGAAATTAATAGCTCTGCCTACCTTGTGTTTCTACCATTGACTACTGCTAGCTACTCCCTTACTTCAGGGACAAATGAAAGTCATATCTAGCTCTGCACTTAATCTAGATTTGTTAAAACAGATATAAAGAAATAAGAAATAGAGGCTGAAGAATAGAGTACAACAGGTAGGATGCTTGCCCTGTCTGCGATTGAGTTAGTCAGGAGTTAGTCCTGAGCACTACTGGGTGTGGCCCTGAAATAAAACAGGCCCCATGAAAGTCCAAGGAATAAATCAGTACTCATTTTAATATATCTTTGAAGGGTTATAATAGGGAGGGCTCGGAATGTGGATCAGTAATTGGGCACGTTCCTGACTTAGCACTGTAATAACAGCAGCAACAACGAAGTTACTATGGAGAAAGGAATTTTGAAACTTGAAAGTACCAAACCAAATTTCAAAGTTTCTTTCAAAAATTTTTAATTTGTGAATTGTTAAAAATGATAAGAAAAAATTTCTTCTCCATTTATCACCATTAATGAGGCAAGAATTCTCTAGGCAGGAGCTGAAGTGTTAGTACAGCTGGTAGGGCATTTGCCTTACAAGTAAATGACTCAGGTTTGATGCCCTGCATCCCATTTGGTCCCCTGAGCATCTCTAGGAGAAATTTCTGAGTGCAGAGTCAGGAGTAACCCCTGAGCATTGCCAGTTGTGATCCCAAAAGCCCAAAACAAAAAACCAAATAAACAAACAAAAACAATTCTCTAGGCAGAGTCCCAGACCCATGCCTGAGAAACTGAAGTATTGAGGTATTGAGGCCCTTTCTATTACTCAGGATCCCTTTTTTGTCCTCATGTCAGGATTCCCTGCAAAGGAGAAGGGGAAAGCTGTGAGCCACTGCAGCTTGGCTCTGCCCAACCCCAGTTCCAAGAAACTGAGGCATTAGGACATTGGATTTGTGTGGCCTTCAGGATTGCCATTTTCCTTCCCAGGTCAGGACCCCTTGTGAAATGTGTGGCCACTTTCTCATAAGCTGGGCGAGAAGGCAGGTGGAATAGAGAAGGGATCACTAAGTCAATGACGGTTGGAGGGATAGTTTCGGATGGGAGATGTGTGCTGAAAGTAGATGAAAGACCAAACATGATAGCCTCTCAGTATCTGTATTGCAAACCATAATGCCAAAAAGGAGAGAGAGAGAGGAGAGAGAGAGAATGGGGGAAATTGTCTGTTATAGAGGCAGGGGGAGGAGTGGGATGGGAGGAGGACTGGGGACATGGATGGATGGGTGTTTGTTGTATGACTGAAACTTAAACATGAAAGCTTTGTAACTGTATCTCACGGTGATTAAAAAAATGTGTGGTCACTATGAAGCAAGTCCTTTTATTACCTCTTCATATTTCACTGAGAGCATACAAAGACATACTAACTCTAATCATGTAGTCACACAACAAAACACAAGAAACATTTCCAGACTGCAAAATTCACACTGTGAGAGCAGCACAGAACTCCACCATGCTTAGGGAGAAGAGATGATAGCCCTGAAGACTCAATCAGTCATAACTAGCCATATAATCTCTCTGATAAGGACTTTTAGATAGAAAACGTTGAGGATGTTTAAGGAGCTCAAAGAAACAATGGAACAGATAGCCAAAACCACAATAGAATATGAGAGCAGAAATGAAGAAACTATAAGCAGAAATGTAGAATTAAGAAGTTTGGCAGGTAAAACAAACCCACTGGAAGTCCTTAGCAGTAGAGTAATAGTAGCTGAGGGTAAAATCAGTGATCTCCAAGATGAGATGCAGAAAATCTCCAGACAATAGCAGAAGATGGAAAAAAGACCAGAAAGAAAATTCTGATTTATGCTGGAACCATTGGTGGTGGAAACTGGGCACTGGTGGAGGGATGGGACTCGATCATTGTATGACTGAAACGCAAGCATGAAAGTTTGTCAGACTGTAACTGTACCTCACGGTGATTCACTAATTAAAAAAAAAAAAGAAGAAAATTCTGATTTTGAGGCAATAGTTAAAGAAATTATTACTGGGATGTTTTCAGACTAAAACTCAACAAGGAAATATTGGATATGAAAGAAGAAATGGAAGAGAGGGGCTTATTATTATTATATACATGCATAGATGACATATATATGACATTTTAATTAATAAATTTATCTTTTGCTTTTTGGGTCACACCTGGCGATGCTCACCTGGCTCTGCACTCAGAAATTACCCCTGGCAGTGCTCAGGGGGACCATACGGGATGCCGTGGGGATCGAACTCATGTTGTCCACATGCAAGGCAAATACCCTACCTGCTGTACTATCACTCTGGTCCCCAATATATGACTTTTAATCCCCAAATAGAAGTTAATCACAAAAATAATTCTCTAGCCAGGTAGAGAAGTGGAAGTCATTTGGAAGGATATTTGAATAAGATAATGATGGACGCATCTTATAAGAAGTAAATACTTTGACCTTATTTAGTATGCACAACAATGGGGATGTGTTGCGTGGCCGCTTTTGTGGTCAGGAATATGTTCACCATAGGTGAGGCTTACCCGAGCTTGTGGAAAGTGGCCTGGAGTGTGACAGCGGTTGGGTAGTGGAGGTTGGCTGCCGGGGCTGGGTCTCTTGGGGCAGGAAGGGCTCTGACCTCCCCCCTTCTGGGGTGCCCGGAGTAAAAGCAGCCTAGAGTGGAGTCCAGTGACATGGTTATGGGGGCCTCATTTTATGCTCCCTTCTGGGAGAAGCAGCTGTGAAAGAGCAATAAAAGAAAAAAATTTTTTTTTCCTATTTCTCCTTTCTCATCACTCCCTCCACTCTCTGTTTGTGTCAGTCAAGGGAGTCAGAAGCCCAAAGATGCTGTGTGGACACAAGCAAGTGGCTGGACCTTGCTGAGTCTCAAGAACCTTTTGAGCCGAGAGACTGGGCAGAGCTTGGGAAACACGGGAGAAGTATCAGGATTCTGAGAATGAGCCGGGAGCCAGAGACCCAGCAGCCAGCTCGCAGCCCGCCACTCTCCCTGACCACTCTCCCTGACCACTTTGCCTCTGCCTGCTCATCTCTGACACTGGGGCAGAGCGTCTCCGAACCCCTTGCCCAGGGCTGACACTCTCCCAACTGCCTCGGCCACCAGCTCTCACACAGCATAAGACACTCCCTACCCATTTTCCATAAGTATCGCACCACATTTGATGGGGTTCAGACAGTAGGCAACAAATCATACTCTCCGAGAACCTGGCAAGATACCGAGAGTATCCCACCTGCAAGGCAGAGCCTGGCAAGATACCAGTGGCATATTCTATATGCCAAAAACAGTAACAATAAAGGGTCTCATTCCCCTGATCCTGGAAAAGCCTCCAATATGGCAGCACTGGGAAAGACGAGTAAGTAGAAGCTGCTAAAATCTCAGGGTTGGGACAAAAGGAGAAGTTACTCGCTCCCGCTCGAGTAAATCGATGAACAACAGGATGACAGTGATACAGTGATGCCACTTTGTAGTACAGTCTGATGCCTCCAATCTTCTTTTTCTTGAGGCTAACTTTGATATTTTGGGGGGAGGGCTGATAGATCTGCATGAATTTCAGGAGTGTTTGATCTATTTATTTGAAAAATGTTATGGGTATCTTTATAGGGACTGCACTGAATCTGTATAATGCTTTGGCAAGTATTGCTATTTTGATGATGTTAATCCTCCCAATCCATGAATAGGGTAAGTAGGGTATATATTTTCATTTCTTTGTGCCCTTCCTTATTTTATTTATTTTAAAAGCTTTTATTTATTTACATTTTCTTTTTGGGTCACACCCGGCGATGCACAGGGGTCACTCTTGGCTCTGCAATCTGGATTTACCCCTGGCAGTGCTCAGGGGACCATATGGGATGCTGGGGATCGAACCCGGGTTGGCTACGTGCAAAGCAAACGCCCTCCCTGCTGTGCTATCTCTCCAGCCCCGCCCTTTTTTATTTTAAGACATGTTTTGAACTTTTCTTTGTATAGGTCTTTTGCCTCTTTAGTTTAGATGATTATTAGATATTTGATTTTCTGAGGCACAATTATGAATGGGATTTTAAAATATACCTCTCTTGTTTCATTATTTGCATTTATGAAAGATTCATGGTCTTCTGTGTCCTAATTTTGTAGCCTATTACTTTACTTTCACAAACCTATTGTCATTAGGGGGGCTTTTTTGTGTAATCTTTAGCGTTTTCTAGATATGCTCTCATGTTATCTGCAAATAATGAGAACGTAAGCTCTTCCTTTCCTATCTGGATGCCTTTAATATATTTTTCTTTCATAACTGCTATGGCAAGTTCTTCTAATACTATATTGAATAAAAGTAGTGAAAGTGGGCAAGGTTGTCTTGGTCTGATATTAGGAGAAAGACTTTTAGTTTTTCCCATCCAGTATAATGTCTTCTGTGAGCTTGTGGTAAACAACCTTGACTATATTGAGGGAAGTTCCTTTAATTCCCATTTTATTGAGAGGGTTTTTTTTTATCATGAATGGGTGGTGATACTTTTTTATCAAGTAATGGGCAAGCCAAATACTTTCTCCACATCTATTGATATGATATGATTTTTTTCTTGTTTTGAAAAAGTGCATTACATTGATTGATTTGTTGAACCCATTCATGCATCCCAGGGACAAATCCCATTTGGCTGTGGTGAATAAAAATTTTGATGTTATTGGATTTGATTTGTTGCTAGTATTTTGTTGAGGATATTTACATCTATGTGTGTTAGGAATATAGATCTGTAATTCTCCTTTTTTGTTCTGTCTGCTTTTGATTTCAAAGGTAATGTGTACTTCAATGAAATTGTTTTGGAATGTTTCTGTTTCCTTAATTTCCTGAAAGAATCTGAAAAGTATTGGCAGTAGCTCTTCTTTTAAAGTTTGAAAGAACTCTCTAGTGGAATTCATCTGAAATTGGGCTTTCAATTTTGGGGAGAATTTTGATTATCACTTTAATTTTCTCAATAGCAATAGGGCTGTTCAGGTATTCCACATCTTCTTGGTTCAGCCTTGGGAGATGATAAGAGTCCAAAAATGTATCTATTTCTTCTAGCTTTCTTGTTCAGTGGCATACAGATTTTCAAAGTAATCCTTGGTGATATTTTGAATTTCTCCGACGTTAGTTGTGATATTCTCTTTTCATTTCTAATTTGGTTAATTAGGTTTACTCTCTTTCTAGGTGAGTATTGCCATCTATCAAAGAACTAACTCTTGGTTTTATTAACCTTCTGTATATTTTTAATTCTAATTCATTAATTTTTGCTCTAAATTTAATTATTTCCTTCACCTGCCTACTTTGGGCTCCTTTTGTTGATTGTTTTCCAGTTTCTTAGGCTGTGCACTTATCTTATTTATGTAGACCTTTCTTCTTCCAGAAAAATGCTTGTATAGTTATCCTTAATACCATTTTTGTTGTATCACACAGGTTCTAGTAACTTTCCTCATTCCTCTTTGTTTCTGTGAATCTTTTAATTTCCTCTCTGACCCACTGGTTGTTCAGTAATAAGCTATTTAGTTTTTAGGTTTTTGAGTTATTTATCCATTTATGCTTGTGGTTAACTTCTATTTTTAGAGCTTCATGGTCTGAGAAAATAATTGATATGATTTATATACTCTTGATTTTATAGAGGTATGTTTTTTGGCTTAGCATGTGGTCTATCATGGAGAATGTCACATGTGTATTTGGCTTTTTAGGGATTAAAAGTCCTATAAATGTCTACTAAGCCCCTCTCTTACATTTCTTCCTTCATATCCAATGTTTCCTTGCTGAGTTTTAGACTACTTGACCTACACATGGTGGTAGAGCGGCACTGAAGTCTCCAACTATTAATTGTGTTTCTATCAATGTATTTCTTTTAGTCTACCAGCAGTTGTTTCAAGTATTTCACTGGTCCTTCCTTAGGTATATGTATGTTTAGGAGTGTGAGCTCTTACACACTCATATGTATTATTATTACCTTAATCATTAAAAAATGACCCTCTCTGTCTCTTATAGCAGTTTTAGTCCTCAAGTCAATTTTGTCTGATACTACTGTGGTCATCCTAGTCTTTTTGTGGGGGCTGTTCTATTGAAATATTGTCTTCTAACCTTTGAGTCTTTGCCCTTACTGTCCAAGTGTGGTTTTTGTAGGCAGTGGAGGATTGGATTTAATTTTCTAATTCAGGTTGTCACTCTGTGTCTTGTAGTTGGTGAATTTAAGCCATTGACATTGAGTAAGAGTATTATAATAGAGTTTTGCGCAATATTTCTGTAGCAGTTTAATGTACTTATTAGATGGATCTTGTCTTACAGTAGCCCCTCTGGTTCTTGTAAAGATGGTTTTGAGCCTATGAAGTTCCTGACCTATTGTTTATCTCTGAGGTTGTGTATTGTTCCTTCAAGTGTGAATGAGAAATTGTCAGGGTACAGTATTCTTAGTGAGGTGCTACTTTCATTGTTTAATTGAGGCCTGCCCCTCCCCCCCCCCACTATATCCTGTCATTGTCTTTGGCCTAGAAGGCCTCATTTGGTAGACCTTCGGTAAATCCTACTGATGCCCCATTGTATGTAAGTTATTACTTTGATCTTGCTGTTTTTAATATTCTACCTCTATCTATGGTTTTCACCATTTTGGTTGCCTCAACCAAATGTGTCTTGGGGTCTTTTTATTTGGATCTCTCTTACCTGGTACCCTTTGGGCTTCCTGGATCTAGATATATGCATTCTTCAACTCTGGGAACCTCTTAGCAATGATATCTTTGTTACTTCTTCATTTGGGTTATCTTTTGACACCCTGATGATTCTTATGTTATTACTCTTGAATTCTTCCACAGATTTCTTTTGTCTTTTTTTTCTTTTTGGGTCACATGCCGTGTTGCACAGGGGTTACCCCTGGTTCTGCACTCAGGAATTACTCCTGGCGGTGCTTAGGGGACCATATGGGATACTGGGAATCGAACCCGGGTTAGCCATGTGCAAGGTAAACGCTCTTCCCGCTGTGCTATCGCTCTAGCCCCACCACAGTTCTCTTGTATCCATTTAGTCTGAATCCTTTTCCAATATCCTTCCGTGTTCTGGAGTTTATCTGCATCTCATCTTGTAGCTCACTGATTTTGTCCTCAGTGACTGTGACTGTTTGCCAAAAGCTTCCAGTGAATTTTTCATTTCATCTACCAAGTTATTTTAGTTCCGCTTGGAGTTTCCTCACTTCTGGTCTCACAACCTCTTGTGTTTTATTGATGGTCTGTTCCATTGTTTCTTTGCGCTCCTTAAACATCCTTTACATTTCCATTTTAAAATCTTTACCTGAAAGGTCTGGATTGCACTCGAATATTCGGGTGTTCTCTATCTTTGTTCACTATGTGTGGTGGGGTTCTGTGTGCCTTCTCCATTGTGCCTTTTGCACACTGGGAATGAGTCTCTCCAGATTACTGCTGTGACCTCCACCACCAGGGAGCTCACTGGGTGACCCAGCTCCTTTTGGTGTTCTCTTCATTCCCTGCTGAAGTTATTCAGTGTAATTTATTTTTATTTATCTTGAATTTTTTGCCCTGGCTCAGGGGATCTTTTTCAGTGTGATATATGCAAGAGGAGTGCAATTTCACGGTAGCATTAGAGGCTGTAGGTGGTGGAGTTCACCTACTTTTTGTTTTTATGGGTCACACCTGGCAATGCACAGGGGTTACTCTTGGCTCTGCATTCAGGAATCACCCCTGGCGATGCTCAGAGGACCATATGGGAGGCTGGGAGGCTGGGAATTGAACCCGGGTTGGCTGAGTGCAAGGCAAATGCCCTACCCGCTGTACTATTGCTCCAGCCCCAGAGTTCACCTACTTTTTCCACCTTAGTGTTGGTTGAGTTTGTGGTCCTGGCTGGTGCCTCCTCTGTGATCCCAGAGTCAGCTATCTGCTTGTTGCAGCTTATTTTCTGCTTCCCTGATTTATTTAATCGGTATTATTGTTATTTGTTGTTGTATTGTTGAATTTTAGAAGTGTTTTATGTATTTGATTTTCTTTGAATCACTTAGGTTTCTTTATTTTAGGCCTCAACCCCACTTGTCTATTTTTGCTTGTATTTTCTTTGCCAATAGGCTGACTTATTGTAGATTCTTCTGAAGTGAAGTGAGGATCATGGAGACTCTTGCTTATATTTTTCTAAATGTATTTACACAAACAAATAAAAGATGATGCCTCTACTATTGTGTTAATATACACTAATGTGGGGGCCAGAGAGATAGTACAGAAGATAGGCTGCTCATCCTGCATGAGTCTAACCTGGTTCAATCCTTGGCATCCCATACGGTCACCTACATAGACTAGGAATGATTCCTGAGCCATAGCCAGGAGTAACCCCTGAGCACAGCAAGATCTGTCCTAACCCTCTCCCCCTAACAAAATACACTAATGGGCCATGTCTTAAAAAACAAACAAACAAACAAACAAAAACAAGGTCCTATATGTCACTTCTGTTGATTCCTATGTTTATATTTAAGATCATTGATCAAATATCCCATTTCTTCCTGAATTTTCACAATGAAGTAAGGCACAGAGGATATCCCATGGGGAGAGGCTCCTACTCTATCCCAACTCAGATCAGTAATTATTTTTCTAGTCTTCTACTTACTCAGCACACATTTGTTTGCTTGGTTTTGGGTTTTTTTGTTTTTTTTTTGTTTTTTTTTTGCTACACCAGGTTGTGTTCAGGGCGTTTTCCTGACTTTGTGCTCAGGGATCAGTACTGGTGGGGCTTGGGGAACCATTTGGGGTGTTGCATGCACGGTAAACTCCCTGTTTGTTGTACAACTGCCCCCCCTTCCCTTCCCAATCCCCAGCCATCTTAGCACACAATTCTTTCAACTCATTTTTTGATTTTACAGAAAACAGTTATGGCCCTGGGTTTTGTAGCTGGTATATAAACAGTGCAGAGAATTCTAGAAGGATGTAGAGAGTGCTGAGTGGCTCAAGAAAACACAGCTGGCAGTAGATCAACCACAACCCAGAGTCTTTTAGCTGAGATTTTAACCACTCAGAAAAAGGAGTTTAAGATGACACTTTTGTTACTAGTTATTAATTTTGTGTGAAAATGTCTTAAAGATAGGGAAATCCCCGAATTTTGAAGCAGTTTCTTCTTCTTCTTTTTTTTCTTGTTGGGTTATAGCCAGCGATGCTCAGGGGTTACTCCTGCCTCTGAATTTAGGAATTACTCCTGGCAGTACAGGAGGACCATATGGGATTCCAGAGACTGAACTCGGGTTGTGTGTAAAACACAAAAATAAAAAGAAAGGGCGCGCAGGCGGAGAGGCAGGCGAAGGAAGGAAGAAGGCCAAACTGGTTGCCGGATCGGTTTATTTCATGTCTATCTCCATTCTCCTCTGATTCTCCTCCTGCTTCTTTCTCCCCCATCCTACTTCATTGTCTCTCTCTCTGCCTCTCTCCCGGCTCTCGGTCTCTCTCTCAATCTGTGGATCTGGCCCCCTTGGATCTGGCCCCCGTGGATCTGGCCCCGTGGATCTGGCCCCCGTGGATCTGGTCCCCGTGGATCTGGCCCCCGTGGATCTGGCCCCCGTGGATCTGGCCCCCATGGATCTGGCCCCCAACCCACTCTTACAGCCTAGTTAAATCTCCACCCCATGAGGGGGTTGGGGCATACACATAGGTGTGGTCAGCAATAGGGTAAGGTTCTTTTCCCTCAGGGGATGCTTCTCCTAGGACTTAATTCTCTTTCAGCAGGAGGATCCACCCAAGGGCAGAGTCCCATGAATGTGTTTCTCTTCTCCTCAGCCAGCAAACATATAAGAATTCATAATATTAATTATTTTGTATGGACACAATAAGAGATGCATTAAAGCTTATAGAATTGCTCTCCTGGGGCCATCTCAATCTCAGACTACAGTGCTCAGGCCAGATCAGTCTTTCCTATCCCTGGCAGGGTCCCAGTCTCATAATTACTATTGGATCATGACAGCATTTGTCTATGATCAAGCTCTTAACTTATAGTTAAGAATTAGGCACTTTGGCCAGGCCCATCTCAATGCCAGGGTAGCACATAACTCACCGCTTGCCCTGGATCCTTCCCGTCCCACGTCGGGGACCCTACTTTGGGGTGCTAGGAACTGAGGGCAACTGAGGCTTAAGTGGAGAAAGCAGATGCCCAGAAGGGAATAATATTCGAGGCCAATTTAGTCTTAAGTTATAAAAACATAATATTGTCTTCTTGTGTCTATACAAAAAAGACATAGCTTTAAAGTAAATTATTCAAAAGGCATAAAGAGGAGAGAAAGGCAATGTTATAATATTCAGTGTCCTAGAAAGTTCTGACCTTACCAATAAACAGAGTTTGATTAGAGGAAGAGCAGAAAAACTGGTAGGAGTGGTTACAGATAAACAAAGGAATGGGAGTGACTTGGGAGCACTTTGATGGGTGTGACTGATAAACCTAAGCTCCTTGGGCAAGGGGAGCAAGGACGAACCAAAATCAGGCCTAACATATTTAGAGCTATATTCCAACAGGGTTGGCTGAGTGCAAGGCAAACGCCGTATCCACTGTTATATCACTCCAGCCCTGAAGCACTTTCATCAGAGTCCCAGGACAGAATTGATAAAATTCCTCCCTAAAATAGGCAGGAAGTGATGGATCAGAGACCTCTGTTCATTCTTAGGTACTTTGAAGTAGTAGTGAAGATGTTCTTGGACCTACCTTCCATACAGTCACTTCCAGATATGAATTTGATAGTGCTCCATCCCACCATGGTACCATTCTTGTTTTGGAGTTACCCATATTCTGATATATCATTGCTCCTGGAAGTCCAGTGAGACTGGAGAAGTACAGGGTTTAAGACACTTGCCTCATAAGCAGCAGACTCTAGTTTTATCTACAGCACCACTAGGAGTGATTCCTGCACACACAGAGAGGTGTAAGACCTGAGTACTGCCTGTTGTGTTCCATGTTAGATGCTCTGAAACTGTGTAAGCAAAGCAGCGATAACTTACTGCCTTTGTATTCCACTTCTTGTTGGAAATTTCTTGTTGCCTCTTCTTTTGATAGTTTGGAGAGGAGATGCCCAGGGTCATGCCTGGCTCTGTGCTCTGAGGTCACATTTAGTGGTGCTGCATGGGGATTCAGGGGATGACTTTTACGCATTGCTAGGGATTCAAACCAGGGTTGTGTCTGTAGGTGAATGCAAGGAAGATGCCTTAACCTCCACAGTATCTCTCTGACCCCTTCATTTTTTTCTTTGCTTATAAGTTAATTATGTTCTTTCAGATCCTGTACTATATTTTTTGTCTCTGTCTTTAAAATTTTTATTTATTAAAAAATTTATTTTCCTGTGTAATGTTGTTTATTTTTTGACACAAACTTGAAAGAGAGGAAGAAGAAATAAAGAGGGAAAGAAGGAAGAAAGAGAGAGGAAAAAGGTAAATTTTTTTGAATATCGCAGGGTTTGGTACACTGTAAGATATAACAAATATCAAACAGCAGCAATCAATTCACATGTAAATCACATTTCAAATTGAAAATAAAGCTTGTTATCTAAAGTACTATCTACTATCTATTATAAAATCTTTTTTAGGATCCTGGTGTCTGATTGAGTAAAGTTCTGTCTCTATTTGGAGTCATCAGTCTCTACCATCAAAGCCTTTCTCCTGTTTTATTTCTTCTTCCCTTACATTCTATCTGAATATACATTATTTCCCTTTCATCACTCAAATTTATTTATTTATTTATTTGAGTATCACAATTTTTGTTAGCATAACATTCGGTATATATCAATCTTATGTCCGACATTTATGGAGTACATTTTTTAAAATTTTTTTTTATTGAATCACTGTGAGATAGACACTTAAAAAGCTGTTCGTGATTAGGTTTTAGTCATACTGTGTTCCAATACCCATTTCCTAGCACCAGTGTCCTCAGTTTTCCTCCCATCACCTCTCATCACCCCTCCCCCACCCTCTCTCTCACCTTTTGGGCATTGTGGTTTGCAATACAGATACTGAAAGTTATCAGGTATATGCCTTTGTCTGCTTTTAACACTCAGTTCTTGTGCAGAGTGATCATTTCCCACTACTATTGTCACACTGGTCTCTTCTCTATCTTACCTGCCCTCTGCCCCCCTCCACTGTGGTTAACTCCAACCACTGACCAGTCCTCCTAGCCCTTGGAGGACGATCAATGGTTGGAATCAATCACAGTTGATTCCCTGGCCATGGATATGTTTCGTATCTTGTTTGTGGTGGTGATTTTAATATTTGTCAAAACGTATTACTTTAAAAGGATGAATTTTACTTTCATAAATTGTATCACATTTTAAAAAGTTATGTCAAAAAAGTCCTGTATTTAATGAGTTAGGAGTGTGCTTTTTATGCTTAATAATTATGTTTAAAAGCTGATTTAAAATTATTACATAGTAGATTTATGCATCTGGAACTGTGATTTCAATTTCAATTCCTAGCAAAATGCTTCCCTGTCCTCTATTTTAAGAGAAGGAACTAAAGCACAGAAGAGGGGTAGGAAAAGGAAGAGGGAGATATTTATTGCCTAATTTACTATTTCTTGCCAAGAGTTGATCCAATCACTTTATAACCATTTAGCTCTGTGATCTTTGGCGAAAGGAAACTGATACATTATTATATTATTATCATTATTTTTAGGGCGCCACACTCAGCAGTGCTTAGAGCTTACTTCTGGACCTGCACTCAGGGATCACTCCTGGAAGGACTTAGGGGACCAGATAGGGTACAGGGGATTGAAGGCAAGTACTGTACCCAGTCCATTAATTGCATTATTTAAAAAAATTGATAATATGTTATTTGGTACTTGGTGTTGGCACAATGCAATCTGAAACTTAAATCTTTGTACCTTCACTAGCACTATTCAGAGCCCAGGAAATGTTTCTTTACATTTTTTGTTTCTTCAAAACAAATATTGACAGTTTCTGGGTTGTGCCTCTTCTGACAACAGATGAAGCTGCTTTATGACTTGGGAAGATTTACGATGATGAAGAGCTTATTGAAGTAAAGCCAACTGAGTTTTCAAATATTTTCATTTAAAAAACAGAAATGCAGTAGAGTTTCTGCATAATGAATCACTTGTCGGCCAGGTTAGGTGTCCATTGTTTTTGCTGATTTATTTTTTTGCTGATTTCTTGCTGCCCATATTAACCTGATATACACGACAGAAATCTTGCATTATGAAATCAGTTACATTGCTCTTTTCACACATAAATATCTAGATCTAAAATGCATGAAACATGATTGCTAATTCACAGTTGCCTGAGTCAAAAAGAGATTAAATAATTTAACTCTTACAAAACACATTGCTGAGAAAACAGCTACTTAAACCATTTTCTTCTAAAAACTCTGCTCTTCTCACAACTTAAGTTTTCTTAGAGTGTCTAAGAAATGGAGGTGAACATTTCTGTCACAATATTGGTTTCCTCCTGAATTATAATCCTTGTTGGTTCTCTTATCAAAAAAATAGGTTTTATATTTTATATTCCTATTTTTTATAAGAGAACCAAACAAGGATCATAATTCAGGAGGAAAACGATATTGTGACAGAAATGTTCACACTCAGGATAGGAGAGGCAGGTTGAAAGCAGACTATAGATTGAACATTATAGTTACCCAGTATCTCCATTCAAACCATAACACCCAAAAGGAGAGAGAGAACATTAAGGAATTCCCTGTCACAGGGGAGGGGGTGTGGGGGGCGCCGAACAGCATGAGTGGGGAGGGAGGGACCCTGGGGCCATCGATGGAGGAGAATGGGCACTGGTGGAGGGATGGGTACTCGAGTATTGTATGACTGTAACACAGGCACAAAACTCTGTAACTGCAGCCTCACGGTGACTCCTTAATAACAAAAATAAAAATTAAAAAAAATATTTTATGTTATATATTATATAATAAAAATATAAATATAAAAATAGGTTTTAAATAAATTGCACAAAACTATATGCTTGAATTTTTTTTTTTGGTGCCTTAAACCCCTAATGTATTCACTCTTTAAATCATCTATCACTGAAAGAAAATCTTTATTTTGAATGGTGTGATTTGCTGAAGATAAATACAAAGCTGAAGCACCACTGCTGGTGCTGGATCGGGCACTGTTGGAAAGCATGTCTGCCTAGAGACAAATGACGTGCTTTGACTCCAGTGCTGATTGGTTCCTTAACTAAGTATCCTCCAATCCTATGGTGCAGGAAAGCCTTCATAGGTTTTTTAATTCTTTGAAGTCAGTACAGTTTCATTAGGTGTGAGCTCTGTCGACTAAAATAAGTTTTTCATTTGTTCCCAGAGTGTGTGTTGGAAGATGGCTCTGTGTATCCCTAGAGGCCTGGGGATAGCTGTGATGGTGATTCTAGTGGTGTGGAGCACTCCGGTGACTGAAGGCAGAGACACTCCAAGTAAGTGCAGACCCCATAGTCACTGCCTTGGGGGAAAGGGAATGAGGGGCCTTTGGGTTTGAGGGGGGAATCTTTGATCTTAGCATACAATCTTTATTAAAAATTTCCTCTTTGGAAAAGAGAGCTGTCTTACATTCTTATATTAATGGCAAGGTGAGGACAGTCCTCATTTCACAGATTTGAATCTGGGGCTGTTCATGAGAGCAGATAGGACCACTTCAGAGTGTTCACTGCCAGCAAATACAGGATAAGATGTTTTTTTTTTTTTTAAAACCAATGATTTACTTCAGAGAACACACAGTAGGATGTGTGATTTTAGGGTGCCCCTACACCGTGCTTGAACTAAACGCTGTGGGATTTTAGGTTGGGGAAACACAAGGTTGCAGTAGTCTCAGGTGCTGAGGAGAGGGGCTTTGCATTTCTGACTGAGTGCAGGGCCCATGGAAGCAAACTCAAGGTATCTGAGTGTACTTGACCCCCGATAGGGACTTTGGAGTATTCGGAATTTTGTGGTCAAACAGGGAATTGAGTGAGATTCAGAGACTTGAACTGAAAATGGACTAAATTTGGAGAAAGGAGATGCAAAGAAGGAAAGTAATAGATGCTGAGAAACCATTTTAGACAGCATTAATATCTTGATACAAGTTCACTGTATCACTGTCATCCTGTTGTTCATCGATTTTCTCGAGTGGGCACCAGTAACATCTCTATTCCTCTCCACCCTGAGAGGAGCCTCTCCTTACCTCTGTCCCAACAATTGGAGGCTCTTTCAGGGTCAGGGGAATGAGATCTATAGTTACTGTCTTTGGCATATAGAATACACCAGATATAGCTTGCCAGGCTCTGCCCGTGCAGGCAGGATACTCTCGGTAGCTTTCCAGGCTCTCCGAGAGGTATTTATATATCACTGTAGTTTTGTAATTATATCATTATATAGCTATAATGATATAATTTTATAATTATATCACATAATTTCAAAGACACATGAGAAAAAATTTAAATATATTAAAAAGTAAAAAACACAAAATATTTAGGGCAAAATAATATAATAAGAATTATATTAACTGAACATCCTTTAAAATATGCCTCATAACTCTCAGGAAAATATGACTGAAATTAGTGCATATGCTTACCTTTCCTCTTTATCAAAAAAGTACATTAATGGAATACTATGTAACTCTGAGAACAGATAAAATCATGCAGTACTCTGCAATGTGGATAGAATTGAAAGGTATTATGCTGAGTGAAGTAAGTCAGAAGGAAAATGACAAGCACTGGATAATTGCACTCATCTGTGAAATATTGAGAGATAATACAAGAAAAAAATATTGAACAATGTCGCACCCTTTACCAAGGACTGTAATACTGAGAAAAAAAAAAAAACAAACCTCAAGAAACAGGAGTGGGAGATAATAATGACCTGGGTAGAGGGAACATAAGAACAGTAGTGGAGAGTTGTGGACACTTTCCAGGTAACAGGCTGCAGTAACTTTGTATGGCAATATTATATGCTTTGACACGAATGTATCCATCTAACTGAATTATAATAAGTGTATAAAAATATTCTCAAGACCATAGCTATGTATAATTGCGATTACTTTATTATTATTTAATTAAAAATAATCATTTTCATTTGACATAGAGTATGTAAATCGCTACAAAATTTTGTTTTGCTTTGTTTTGTTTTGGGCTGCACCAAGCAGTATTTAGGGATTATATTTGGCACTTTGCTCAGAACTGACCCCGGAGGGACCATATGTGGTTACAGGCATCGATCCGATGCTGGTGGTATGCAAGGGAAGCACCTCAGCCCCCAGTCCCATATTTTAAAATAACTTTAAAAATTTAACTTATTTTTACAATAGTGTTAATGTTAATCTCATATTTTGTGATACAAATTAGTTTTCAATTTTTTCTAACTCTCTATGTGTAGGTCTGACATTTTTTATGCAATTATGCTTATGGGGAGTTTATTCAAATTAATCTACACAAGCTCGTAATGAGCATAGTTTAATCGGAATGCAATTGATCTAATCAGGAATCTTGTGTTCTGTTCAAAAAGAAAACAATCCTTCCTACGCCTCTGGCTGTGCAACCCTTTCTACTCTGACAGAAACCAGCGGCGCGCTGGCTGAGGAGAGATGCGAGGGGAGCCCCTTGCCAGGAACCAGGGAAACATCCTTGCCAGGAAAGGGACGGGATTAATTTTACATTTCTGGTCATTTTCTTGCACGTCGCGCTCAGGTGGAGTCTTGTGTCTGAGGTTCCTGGGGTCCTGGGGGGAAACGAAGTTTCCGTCGGGGTCCCTTTCTCTAACCCCAGGGGCCCAGACCGTCAGTGCTTCTCCCTCCTCACACTCGCGGGTCCGGGTCCCAGGACTGTCCCAGACAAGCTTCCCCCAACCCCCACCCGAAGTCGGCCCAGGACACCTTGGGGCAGGCCTGGAGTCCGGGAAAGAGGCGCCGGGCCGGGGGTCTGCGGGTGTCGGGAGCAGGTTCCGGTCCGGGCGGGCTCTCGGGCTCGGGCTGGGTTCAGGGTTCGGATCCCATCCGCCTACCTGCGGCCCGGAGTGGCCCGCCCGGCCCCTGGGTCCCCGCCGGCCTGACGCGCGGTGATTCCCGCAGGGACTGTCGTGCTCCAGTTTAAGGGCCTGTGCTACTACACCAACGGGACGCAGCGGGTGCGGGTCGTGTCCAGATACATCTACAACCGCGAGGAGTACGCGCGCTTCGACAGCGACGTGGGGAAGTACGTGGCGGTGACCGAGCACGGGGAGCCGGACGCCGAGTACTGGAACTCACAGGAGGACTTACTGGAGCGGAACCGGGCCGAGACTGACACGGTGTGCAGACACAACTATGACATATTCCTCTCCACGGCCTCGAGCCAGCGAGGTGAGCGCAGGGCGCGGGCGCGGGCGCGAGTCTCGCCGGGGGTCGGGCGGGGGGCGCACCCGGACCCGCGCGGAGCCCGAGGGGCCCGGCAGGAGCGTGTCCGCGGGGAGAGGCGGGGCCCGGGGGCCTTAGGGGACTCGCTCCCGCAGCCGGGAACCTTCCCGCAGGGCGCCCCGGAGCTGCCCCGTCTGACGCTGCTCTCGGGCCAGAAACAGTTTTAATGATGAAGCCAATTCCTCACCGAGCCTTGAAACCCTCAGCACATAAAGCCATTAAGTTCTTTCCGCCATCCACGGTGGAGACAGAATCCCCTCAAAGCCAGTTCTTACCGGAAACCGTGTCTGGTCTGTTCCTAAAAACAGGAATTATCTTTGAGGTGCTGTTACAGCATTCGCGCCACCAGAGGGCAGCAGAGGGCAGAGTCTTCCCCCCTTCCACCCCTTTGAGAGTCTTATTCCCTGTCATTCAATGTTGATGGGTGTAAAATAATACTCTTTCATGAATCTGAAAGTTCACAGATTAATCATTGTTTTCAGCGCAAGTCCACCTAACTTTAAGCTGTTTCTCCTCCTTTGCTTTCTTCTGACTACATCCTAAAGTTAACTATACTTAAATATTTATTTCTATTCTTTTGAGTAAGTTCATGTTTTTCTCACAAATGGGTGCCCTATTTTATTTTTTACCCAAATCTGTAAAGAAAAACATATTTTATAAATCCATATACCTTACTACAATTCTAGTCAGACTAGAAAACACAACCCAAATTAGAGTGAAAGGCCTAATTTAAAATTTTGACTGAGATGGCCAGCTGCCTCTAACAGTGTGAAATCCTACTTATACTTCCATGCTCACATTATGTTCTCAGTATCCAAAGTAGCCTCTGCAAAAATCTCAAATATAGTTTTACTGAAAACATTCATGATTGTAAAAAAACATCAGCTAGGGGCCGACAGGGGGAAGAGCCCCTGCAACTCTCCCCATTGCCCCCCCCCCCCCCAGGTTCAGGCGTTTGGTCTGGGGCCATTCCCAAGCCATTCCTGACAGTCAGCAGACAAAATACCCCTTAAGGTGTTTTTCTTCTTTCCTCAGTCCAAACACTCATTTAACATCTTAATACTAGTTATTTTTGTATGGACATAGCAAGAGATACTTTGAGGCTTGTAGGGCAGCTCTCCTGGCAACAGCTTGCCACAGACTCAGACTACAGCACTCAAGTCAGATTAATCATCCCTAACCCTAGCAGGGTCCGAATCTAGTTATTACTTTTTGGATCATGACAGCATTTGTCCATGACCAAGCTCTTAACTTATAGTTAAGCATTACACACTTTGGTCAGGCTCATCTCAACTCACCACTTACCCTGGGTCAGTCTCCTTGGGAGACTCCTCCCAGGACCCTGCTTTTGAGGGTACTAGGAAGTAAGGGAAACTGAGGCTTAGGTCTAGAGAACAGATGCCCAGGAGGAAAATATCATGTAGAGACAAATGACTCCCAGGTTATAAAACCATAGCATTTGCTACAGTCTTCCTGTGTCCATACAAAAGGACATGGCTCTGAATAAACTACACAAAGGACTCAAGGAGAAGAGACAAAGAATATCTACAAGTCAACAGAACACAAAGAAAGAAGCTACAAATAAACACAGAGGGATGGGAGCACTGTGATATGAACAACCCAATAAACCTAAACTACCTGAGGCTATGTTATCCTACACATGATGATAATGTCTGACTGCAAAATAAGAAATCTTGTTTTTTAAAATTGAATCACCATGAGATACAAAGCTGTTCATGATGAGGCAGTTTTAGGCATACAATGTTCCAATACCCATCCCTCCACCAGTGTACATTTCCCACCACCAAAGTCACCAGTTTCTCTCCTGCCCCCTGACCCCTCCATCTCTAACAGCAGTCACTTCCCCACTCCCTCTCTGTCTCTCTGTCTCTGTCTCTCTCTGTCTCTGTTTCTCTATTTCTCTTTCCCTTTACCCTTTTGGGCATTATGGTTTGCAATACAGATATTAAAAGGTTTGTTTGTTTCTTCATCTATTTTACCATCTACTAACCACTGTATGATCATGGCATGGGAGTGATAGCACAGCGGGTTGGGTGTTTGCCTTGCATGCGGCGGGCTGGGGTTTGATTCCTCTGTCCCTCTCGAAAAGCCCAGAAAGCTACCGAGAGCATCCCACCCGCATGGCAGAGCCTAGCAAGCTTTCCATGGAGTATTCAATATGCCAAAAACAGTAACAACAAGTCTCACAATGGAGACGTTACTGGTGCTTGCTGGAGCAAACCGATGAACAACGGGAGGACAGTACTTACTGGATTGTAAGCAATACAATACAATATATTGTATTAAATATATTTATTACAATATATAAATATATTTATTACAATATAAATATATTTATTACATGTAATAAATATATTTATTACAATATGTTGTAATAAATATATAATTTATATTGTATACAATATAAATATTGTAAGCAATACACCTTACTTACTTACCATGTAAGCTCTACTACTGGCTTAGCTTCAGAGATCTGTAAATAAATCTCGAAGAGAGCAAAAGCCACAGTTAATCTTGGACCTGTGCATGCTGAACAGACTGTGGTAAATCAGAGGGGTGCAGCTCAGCCTGGTGCCTGCCCATGCAGAGACTCTGGCAGCTGCTTGCTTCTATAATCCAAAATCAAAGCCATACCATTGGCCTGACTCCAGTATCTCAGGACAGATCTCACCGAAATATAATCTACTGATGGGCATGCGGGTTTTGTGACTGAAATTTCCAGGTTTTCTCAGAGTTGGGATGGACTATCTCCCCCCACCTCCCTGTACTTCTGAAACCTCAGCAGTCACATACACACCCCAAAGTTGCCACCCAGTTAAAAATCTACTCCAATCTTAACATCCCTACAAATATATTGAATGCCTTGAACAAATATGATGTTTAGTACCTGTATTGAAAACCATAATGCACAAAATGATAAGACAGAGAGTAAGAAGGAAATTGCCTCTTATAGAGGGAAGCTGTGGCTGGTGTGTGGGATGTTGGGGTATAGTGGAAAGAAAACAGGGGAGATATGGTGGGAAATGTGTACTGGTGGATGGATGGGTGCAGGATAATTTTATAACTGAAGCCCAGTTATTAACAGCTTTGTAATGATCTACCTCATGGATATTCAGTTAAAATATTTTTAAAAGTAATGTGGAGTTCATCCTTGCTTTCCTCAGCTTAATGACTGGTTGAATAAATAGTAGTACTCCTACATTAAAAAAATAAAGATCATTCATATTTGAAAACTGGCTTTGCATTAAAATATTATGTAATTGGAGGGATTTAGCTTTATACTTCTCTATACAATGCTACCTATACTCTATACAATGACAATAGGTACCACTATGTACCTATTTTTAATTCTCAGTTTATGTCACTATTCCTTGAGTAATGAGAGTGTTGAATGTCTCATGGCAGTAGGAGAAAGTCAAAATTGCTATTGTCCTCTCTACTTGGAGGAGCACTGGGACTGGCACAACATTGTGTTATATCCTAGTTCACACTAGTGACTAGAATTGGTCCTGATGTAAGGAAAAAGGTGTTCATGTTTATCATAAAATATTATCATATGACCTATGTATTTTCAAATATATCACTTAAAAGTGCTTTTTTAAAATCTATTAGTACCATCAGAGAAACCCTGTCTCTTAGCACTGTAAACTAACTGATGTGTTTATTGAACCTAACAAAGTTGACTAAGCTTGAACTAATCAAAGATTTGGAATCTAGGGATCTTTTCACCTTGGTACCAAGGAAGGACTCAGCCCCTTGAAATGATTTGCTGCCTGGTCTCTATCTCAGTGTGTGTTTTTATGTCTGTTGCTTTTCTCAGCGCAACCTAAGGTGACCGTCTACCCATCCAAGACAGAGGCTTTAAACCACCACAACCTGCTGGTCTGTTTGGTGACAGATTTCTATCCAGGCGAAGTCAATGTTCGGTGGTTCCGGAATGAGCAGGCGGAGACAGCAGGAGTTGTATCCACCCCACTTATTAGGAATGGGGACTGGAGCTTTCAGATCATAGTGATGTTGGAAATGACCCCGCAGCGTGGAGATGTCTACACCTGCCAAGTGGAGCACCCCAGCCTTGAGACCCCTATCACAGTGGAGTGGCGTAAGAGACAGTTTGTTTCCTGTCACCCTGGGACTCTCAAGTCAGTAGGCAGAGGTTTTCCTAACCTAGTTTATTTTATTCTTTATTTCTTTTTTATATGCAAGTTAATTTTAAACACTATTTATAATTTACAAATTTGTTTACAATATTGTTCTTTCAGGTATTCAATATTCCAAACTAGCACCACAGCCAATGTGCTGTTGCTTCCACCGATGTTCCCAGTTTCCCATCCACCTCACAAATCGCTTCCATTAGCAGGCATAAAACACTTTGCTTTCTATTGACAGTTACAATTCATACCTCATAATAGTGCTGTTAAAGCCATGACCTGAGGATTTCCTGAGCTGGTAGCTGCTAGTTGAGCTTTCTGTCTTATGGGTTTCACTCACTGAGCTCAATGGGCTTCTATACAATTTCCCCATGTAATTTTTTATCGGTTCTGTGAAGTTTGGACATGTCACATGGTAGGTGGCAACATGCTTCAGGAGCTTTGGAACTCCAGTGTCTACTGGCATATCTCTGAGATCAGTTGTGAAACTGGGTTGTTTCTCTTGTGGTAGTGGAGGCTGGCTAGAATGGGTGGAGCACTGGGCGTGGCATGGTGGGGACACTCTCTGCCAACACCCCATTAAGGCTCTAGGGATCTGCACCACGGGGAGGCTGTACCTACCTGGAATAAGTCAACTGCCGGTGTGTTTCTGAGGTCAGTCACAAAGCTGGACCTTTTCTATGATGGTGATTGAAGCCTGTGTTGATTATTTATTTATTTATTTATTTATTACTTTTATTGAAGCAATATGAGAGCAATTACAGAGTTTTCGGTTTAAGTCTCGGTCATACAATGATAAAATACCCAACCCTTCACAAGTGCATATTTTCCACCACCAAAAACCCCAGTATTCTCCCATCCCACACCCTCTCCTTGTGTGGCATGTGATTTCCACATTACTCTCTCTACTTTGATTACATTCAACATTTTGACACCAAACCCACCATTATTATTTGGGATTTTACCCCAACACTCAGATCTGCTGAAAAGGAACATTAGATAATTTGTTTTCTATTGCTGATTATGAATTGAATATGATGATGTGCGGCTGCTATTGCAGCTGCACTATTTTGGAATTCTGAAGTTTTAATAATTAAATCTAGAGGGATTTCTGCCAAAAGTTGCTGTGTTCCGAACTTTGTTTCTGAGTCTCTGGGATCATGGCTGATAAGCAGCTCGATCAACAGCCAGAGGGCTCGTTAGTGGGCAGCAACTCAGGGTCTTGAATGGGGGGTGGGGGGGCGGAAGAGCCGGCTCCACCCCTCTGGGGCACCGGACGCACCGGGACAAGCTACTTGTGGCAAGGAGGGAAAGGACAAAGTAATGTCATCCTACACACCCCCATCCCATAAGGCCCCACATTCCTCATCACTAGCCCCTGCCTGGCTGTCCCTAGGCCTCTGGAAGATGGCAATGGCGACCGAACTGCCTGAGGAAACAGGTCAAGATATGAAACCCATTCCCTCCTAGGGCGGTCCGGCGCCAGAAACCTAATGCACAGTCTGGATGCATTTCTGCCAAAGGCCACTGGGTTCCATGCTTTGTTTCTGAGTCTCTGGGATCATGGCCAATAAGCAGCTCGATCAACAGCCAGAGGGCTCGTTCATGGGCAGCAACTTGGGGTCTCGTAGGGGCTGAGGGTAAAAGCCTGCTCCACCCCCATCCCATAAGGCCCCACATTCCTTGTCACTGTGGGCCCCTCCCTGGATGTCCCTAGGCTTCTGAAAGATGGCAGTGGGGACCAAGCCTCCAGGGCAAACAGGCCAGGGCACGAAACCCATTCCCACCTGGGGTAGTCTGACATCAGAAACCTAATGCATATTCCGGACTCATTTCTGCCCAAAGCCGCATGTTTGATATTCAGCAATACAATGATTGATTACACATCCCTCCAACAGTGCAAACCTTCCACCACCATTATCCCCATTATTCCCTCCTTTTCTATTTCAGTCCTTACTCTGCCTCTATGGCAGACAATTGTTCAGATACTCTCTATAGTTTTGGGCATTACATTTTGCTTGGATATTCCCACCACCATCCAAGCCTGCCTTCTGTTGGCAGCTGCTATATCATCTATTTTCATTGCTAACTTTGCATATCAGGAAAGGTCACGTGGCTGCATAATTTGCCACATGGTTCGGAGAAATAGTCCTAGTCCCTACATACTGGAACCATGCTTATAGAAGCTCATGGTTGCTGGGATTCCATCTGGAGAAGGTGGGGAGGTGGTACCTGCTCCATCTGGGGCACCCTGATGATATCTGCTCGGTTTGCAGCCCGGAGCATTCTCCTGTGTTGCGGGGCCTTCTGGCCAGGATTCTTCACTGCTGAGTGGGGCAAGATGGTGCCAGGAGCAGGTTGAGGGGTGACTTCCGGGTCAGTGGCAGGCTGGGAGCTGGGATGGAGCTGCCCAGTTCCAGTGCCCCCATGCAGTTTGGAGAAATAGTCCTGGTCCCCACATACTGGGCCTGTGTTGATTTTCTGTTTCAGGCATCATTAGTGAGTTGGATGGAAATCACAGGAAACTTGATTACAAGAGAATCAGAATAATTATGTTGTCATTTTCTTTCCAGGTATTAGGGAGATTACTCCATGTATTGCGGCCCCAGAACCAGGCTCTGATAGTTCTGAACCATTGACTATTAGAGTTGGTGACTGGGGCCTTAGTGTCTAAGGAACATCAGGGAGCTAGAATCCATTCCCCAATTCTTCTCTCATGAGCTCACTATATCTAAGAAGTTATTAGTGGGGCTTTCCATCTTGTAGGGAGTGTTGCAAATGAAAAGCAAGGTTCTTCTGACACCTCTTCTTTTGTATCTCAAGTTAGACTTTAGATCCTTAGCTGAGGACCTCATGGGGTGTGTGGCAAATGCTGACATTCAGGCTTTGCTCTCTAGGAGCCCAGTCTGAATCTGCCCGGAGCAAGATGCTGAGTGGCATTGGAGGATTTGTGTTGGGGTTGATCTTCCTTGGGCTGGGCCTCTTCATCCATTACAAGAACAAGAAAGGTAAGTTACTCCGGAAAAATGAGGATAATAAGCTATGCATCCATCTGTCTATGCATGGAGACTCTGCCTCCATTTTCGGCCCTTTTTCTTCTGACCATGAAAGGAAGGTGGTCATGCTGGTGGTGAAATGAGTCAGAGCAGCCTTGCTGGAGACTTTGGAGTCTGATTTGAATAGTGAAAGGCAGCCATATAACATGTAGAATATGTTCTAGGACTTTCCCACTCTCCATAGTCTCAGTGGCGTCTTTATAAAATCTTTTTTTAATAAGGCTCAGCTCCTGTATATATGTAAGCTATAGAGTCAACAATACTGTAAGCAGGAGATCCATATTACAACCACCAAACTTGAAACTGTGCCTGTCTCGGTGACAGGCTGCTGAGTGGGAGGGAACCTGGGGACATTGGTGGAGGGAAGTTGACTCTGGTGGATGAATTGGTGTGGGAACATGATATGCCTGAATTTACTATAAATGACTTTGTAAATAATGGCAACTTAATAATAATTTAAAAAAAGGAAAGAATAAGTAAAGGTTGGAACATTGACTTCTAGTGGCAGTTTTATTCCTTGGATGGGGGTGTGGTGGGATATTTAGTTTCTGATGGTTAAGTTCTTGTAGCAGATGGTTAGGGAAGAATAAAAATCCAATATGTTCCAAACTTCACTTCTGGTTGGGGTAAATGAGAAACTGTCTATTTGAGTAATGTAACTTTTCTCTCTATAACTTCCTTTTGTAGGACCTCATGGGCCTTTGCCAACAGGTACTCTTTTTTTGCTTTGATTCAATGTACGTTTTGGGGAAGGAATAATATAGGAGGAAACGGTGTGAGTGATCTCAAATTGTGACATATTTCCCCTTACAAAATCAACAGTAGAGATTTATACTTAGTTTCTGTAGAAATTCCTGAGCTTGTTCCCTCAAAAGAGAACACAATATTGCTGTGTTCTTTCTTCTAAGTTTACAGTCAGAGATACAGTTTTGGTGTTGGATATCAGGATTTTGCCTACAATGTCCCACATATTGGTGGCTACTTCCTTTGTGTAGTTAAAAATGAGTGAATTTTGGGGTGGAGAGATACTATACAGGGTAGAGTCCTTACCTTGCATGCTAATAACCTGGTTTGTATTTCTAGAATCCTATATAATCCCTGAGCTTAGCTGGGTGTGATCCCTGAGCAGACCTCTAGGAGTAAGCTTTGAAAACTGTTGGGTATGCCCCCAACTGAAAACAAGTGAAAGAGGCTACTAGAAGTAGGGAAAAGTTGAGTTGTAGTTTGATTTACAAAAAAAAATTGAAATATTTATAATCTTCAGTAAGATAACAACTTCGCTGCTTCCTACACATCAGAGCAAATCTTTTAGTACCGTTTAGATGATTTGATCTTAACTCAGATGTCATGGTGGGTGAAGACCATGTGACATGTCCCTCAGCTTTCTCGATCTGATTTTCCTAAGGGGAGGAAAGAGGTTCCAATCCTCAGGGTGCACCGTGCTCATCACTCTCTCTTCTACAGGGCTCCTGCACTGAATCCTGAAGGTCTCCTGAAGAGCTTTGATGGATACTTCTTTTTCCTCTTCTGTAATGCCTGCATATAACTGTTCATAATTCCCAGTTGCCTGCAAGTATGTCTCTCTGAGATTGGAGTCCTCTGACTCTGAGACAATCATTAGATCACTTCCTGTAATCACTCCTTGGAGAGACTGGCTATGAAATTTCATCCTGCACTGACCCCAAAGTCTGTTTGTGCTTCAGTAATGAAGCCAAGGGCTTTTTCTTTCCCATTGTCTGTCCATAAGCTGTTCAAGAGAAGCACATGAAACCATCTATCTGGCTATAGAACTTTACCATAATTAAACACAATTATGAATAGTATATATCATGAGTTTTCTACTTTATGCTATTTATAGATTTTAAATTGATAAAGCATCATATTAGTTTTGGAGATATAACAATTATTTGATATCTATATCTTATGAAAAATTGTGATAAACTATCTAGTTAATGTACATCAACATGCTTTAAAATATACAAGTTTATTAACAATAATCACCGTGATGTAAATTTTATGACCAAAACTTTAATTATCTCATAATTGGAAGTGCCCATCAACCACTAGGTTTCAAGAGGCCAAGTTTTGGATAGATGTTTTCTAATCTGGATCACAAATTGCCTTTTAAAACCTTTTCTAAGGAGGAGATCTAAATTATGTTAACATCAATTGTAGCTTTGTTAGAACTAATGTTATAACTATTTTGAAATAAAACATTTTATCTATTTACTTTTTAAATACTACAATAAATAGTTTAATTAGTTACTTTTTAATAGTTAAAATAGTGTTAACTTTCATGGTTTTATAGAAATGAAATTAAGCACCTTCACCACCACTTAAACATCCCATAACCTCAATCCCTGTCCTGATATCACTTCTAATCCACTTTCCTTTCACCCTCTCCCCACTTTCCTTGATTCTTTCCTTTACTCTCTGGCTTCCACACTCCCTCTATATTGGAAATTTCAGTTTTGCAAACAAATGAGAATTCTTTGTCTTCATTCACTATCAATTCCTCTATTTTTGAGAAATAATTAATTTCTACATTAGGTTTTTTTGTTTTTTTGAATAAAACACGCATATATGCACACACATACAGAGTGGGTTTACAGTAAGCCATGAAGTACATGCAAGTATTTGCAAAGGTTGCATTAATAATAGGCCCATTTAATATACATTTTTAAATATTTTAAGAACAAATAATTAAACAAAATTTCATAGAAAAAAGGAAATATGTAAGAAGATAGTTCAAAAAGAGAAATTGCTAGTGGAAAATAAATATTTGCAGAGTTGGTTGTTTATTCTCATTAGTAATGGGAGAAATACAAGCAAAACATATAATGAAAAACTACTCATGTCCTCCAGACAGGTGGAACACAAGAAAATCTAAAAGGAAGGTGAGATAATACAAGGGTTATGGCACATAACTCACATGTAGTCAACTCAGGATTGAACCAAGGATCCGATCGCATGCTCTCCTAAGCATCACAGGGTGTGGCTCTAGAGGCCCTGAAACACCACTATGTGGCTTGAAATCTCTGGGACCATATATCCTGAGTGGTACCGCATCAGTGGGCCCTTGTCATGAATCTCCAGCTCTGTCTTCTGAGATCATGAGATGGTACTTTAGATGCCCTGAGGACTCCACTCCTCAAAACAAAACTCTAAAATATCAAAAACTGCCAAGAATTGAGTTCTTGTGTAAATGGTTCATGAGAATGTATGCAGAGAAAACTATTTGAATAACAGTTTGAATCTAGAATTTAAAGTTGAGCATAGGCATACTAATAATTTGCAATCCTAGGGCTTCCAAACAATTCCAATATCAGTACAATCCAGCTGAAAAATAAAGAATCAAAGCTCCAAAATATAAAAAAAAAAAACAGTGACAGTAACTCGAAAGACTCCCCGGATTAGATGGGTAAGTGCATAGTTGTGCCACCCAAAAATATAATCCACAATACAATAAAATAAGTGAACAGCTTCTGTAGAAAAGATCTGTGAGTAGCCTCCTTACACATAATGTTAGGGAAAGAAGGAAGAAAATTCACATTTATTTATGGGAGATTTAAAGGACGAAATACTTATCTATGTTGTATATGGCTACATTCACAGATTATACAAACTTGACAAAAGCAAAACAAGATTAAGTGGGTCATAATGAATGCACTTGTGGGAAGTAAACATCGTGTTATGGTATCTTTTGATTAATAGTTATTTTGGACCCAATTATTGACTTTTTTATATTTCTAATGTTTGTTAAACTTTACATATATATGCTTGATATCATATCTCTGGGCTGAAGCAATAGCACAGCGGTTGGGCTTTCACCTTTCACGCGGCCAACCCGAGTTCGATTCCTCCGCCCCTCTCGGAGAGCCCGGCAAGCTACTGAGAGTATGGAGCCCGCACAGCAGAGCTTGGCAAGCTACCGGTGGTTATTGGATATGCCAAAAACAGTAACAATAAGTCTTTCAATGAGAGATGTTACTGGTGCCCGCTCAAGCAAATCGATGAGCAACGGGATTACAGTGATCATAACTCTATTAAGCTATTTTTCAAAATATTGTACAAGAGTGGGAATGTAAGGATCTGGAAATATAGTACAGTGTTTACCTTGCATGTGGTCTATCTGGTTCAGTCTCTGGCGCTCCATATAGTCCCCGAGTTCTTCCTGGAGTCATCCCTAAGTGGCAGGTCAGGAGCAGTAAGTTCTTAGCACTGCTGAATGTGGTATAGAAAAACAAAAACAGAAACAAAACCCAAATGCAAAAGAAAAAAAATAAATTCTAGTATTTACAAAATGAAGTGATTTGTGTAATGATGTCATACAAAATTTGGGATTTAGGGGATACTAAATAATAGTTCTTTGTTTTCGTATCTATCACTCTGTGGTCCAAACTCTGATCTGAGCGCTTTGTGCAAACTCAGAATTAGTAATAAGCACTCCCTATATTAGTTCCCTACTCAGTTTTTAGTAAAAATCTTATACCCTGTAATGTTAGCACTCTCATTCCTTGGGTAGAAAATTGTGTTTTTCAGATAATGAGACTGCATTGTTATCCATCTTTTTTTTTGAAACCCGAATCTAATAGTAGATGAGTATCATGTGGCCCAGAAAATAACTTGGACTGCAAATGTTTTTCATTTATTTTCTTTCTGAGATTTCTTAATACTTGTTCAGTGGGTTCACTGGCATTTGTCTTGCTTCTGGCATAGAAATGTAGCTTTTTCGTTTTCTTCCATCTCTGAGACCAAAAGTGAGACTGTATTTCCTACCCTTGGAGAGATTGGGAAAAAAGAAATCCAGTAGAATTCTTCTTTGTGGAAGGAAAAGTCTGGATTCTGATAGGAGACCTTTGAAGACTCTCTCTGGTATTTGGTGAGAATGTAACATACCTGGCCCAAGCCTCAGAGACCTAGTCAGTTCCCAGATCTGGGCTCTCTGAAGAGACAGTGAGCTATGGAAGTCTTCCCCATCTTTAGAACATCCATCAAGAGTCCAGCTAAGGTACAAGGGCTCCTGGGGATTATTGCTTCAAATTTGAAAAAGACACATTTTGCCAAATCTTGGCAGTTATCACATTTTCCATCAATTAGCCTATTTTCAATCTGCATAGGAAAAATTTAGGAAACCTACAAGTTTATTGACTTGACAATTCCTAGGGGAAAATGCCAGTCAATCCAATACATTTTGTTCTCATTGTTTTCTGAATAAACTTTGTAAAATATAAGGCCCACTCTCAGGGCTTCATCTTGACAGTCCAGACCTGGTAGTTTGGGACTCTGGCATGGCAGGACAGTGTTTGGGTGTCATCGAGGCCATACCTAGAGTCTCTAGGGGTCATCAGGGCTATACCCTGTGTTGCTGGGAGGCTTGAGTTGCCAAGGACCGAACTCACAGTCTCACACTGTTTCACCACCTGAAACACATCTTCTGTCCTCTGGCTAAATAAACTATTTTTTTATTACTATTTGTTTAAAATTTATATTGAAAATTTATATTTTAATTGAAATATTATTGTTTACATGCTTCAGTGATCAGGGAGTATTGATTCCAAAGAAGGTAGGACAGATATGGGGAAATTTTATGGAAAAATATGGCATTTTTCCGTGGAATATATGTAGGAATACTTATATTCTTATGTATATATTTTTTGTTGTTGAGGCAACAACTGTTTTAAAGAATGAAAAGATTTGCATTTTAGGCATACAATGTTATCAACCCATCTCTACCATCAAGTTGCCTCTACCCCTCCACCTCAGTCCATTGTCGCTTTTTATAAGCAACCCCTGTCACTGCCCAACCCCTTCCTGACAAATTGCCATAAGCTCAGAATATTCCCTCTAGGAAGAGGCATCGGTGCCTATGCCTTTCCTTCTGGTCTTAAAAGATTTCCACTATTCCTAGGAATCCTGAACTCATGTGGTGTGTTGTTTTAGATTGTGTTCCTGACACTGTAGATTAGCAGTAACCATCGCTTTATTACACACTCACTTTTATCTTATCTGGAGGAAATTTATTTTCTCTGGGGAGCCAGCAAGCTGAGTCTATAATGTGCGTTTTTGCTATCAGTGCATGCTATTTTTCATGATACTTTTACACAATGTCAAAAAGGAGATGCAAATTGAGCAAAATAAATATATTTTTATTCCCTTCCTGCCTCTACCTCTCTCCTTCTATAAATCTATTTTCTTTCTTTCTTTTTCTTTTTTTAAAATGGAATCACTGTAAGATACAGTTGCAAATCTTTCATGATTGAGTTTCAGTCATACAATGAACAAATACCATTGCCTCCACCAGTGTACATTTTCAACCACCAATGTTCCCAGTATCCCTCCTGCTATCCTCATCCCAGCCCAGCCCACCTCAAACCCTGCCTCTCTGACTGGCATTTCTCTTGTTACTCTCTTTTACTTTGGGCATTATGGTTTGCAATACAGTTACTGAAAGGCCATCATGTTTAGTCCTCTGTCTACTTTCAGCAAAACTCTCCTATTCCAAGTAATCCTTCCAACTGTCCTTGACTTACTGGTTCCTTCTCTATCCCAATTGCATTCTGTCCCAGCACATGAATCAGGCTTCAAACTCTGGAGCAATCCTCCAGGCCCTTGTCTCTACTGTCTTGGTTTTTAGTGTCAAACTGTTATTTTATATTCTGTAAATGAGTGCAATCATTCTATGTCTGTCCTTATCTTTCCAACTCATTTCACTCAGTATAATACTCTCCATGTCCATCTACTTATAAGGACATTTCATGGCTTCATCTTGCTGAAATGCTGCCTAGTATTCCATTCCTACACTATGGTGTAGATATACCATAGTTTCCTCAACCAGTCGTTTGTTCTTGGGCAGTTGGATTGTTTCCAGCGGCTTGCTAGCTATTGTGAATGATGGTGCAATGAACATGCAAGTGAAGATGTCATTTCTACAGTGCTTTCTTTGCACCCCTGGGATATATTCGCAGAAGTGGAATGGCTGGATCATATAGAAATTCAATTTCTAAGTTTTTGAGGCATGTCCATATTGTTTCCCAAACAGGCTGGACCAGTTGGCATTCCTACCAACAGACAAAGAGCATCCCTTTTTCCCTGCATCCACACCAGCACGAGTTGTTCTTGTTCTTTTGTATGTTCTTCAGTCAATGTGGTGTGAGGTGATATCACATTGTTGTTTTGAATTGAATCTTCCTTATGATTAGCAATATAGAGTATTTCACGTGCCTTTTGGCCATTTGTATTTTTTTTTTTGGAGGAAGTTACTGTTCATTTATTCTCCCATTTTTTTGATGGGATTGGAGGTTTTTTCCTTCTAAAGTTTTACCAGTTTCTTGTATATTCTGGATATTGGGCTTTCGCCTTTCATGTGGCCAACCCGTGTCAATTCTCCGCCCCTCTCAGAGAGCCCAGCAAGCTACTGAGAGTATGGAGCCTGCACGGCAGAGCCTGGCAAGCTACCCGTGGTGTATTGGATATGCCAAAAACAGTAACAATAAGTCTCTCAATGAGAGACTTTACTGTGCCCGCTTGAACAAATCGATGAGCAGCGGGATGACAGTGACAGTGACCCATCCTTATCTGATGAGTATTGGGTAAATAAATTTTCCCATTTCATGGGCTCTTTTTGTATTTTGTCACTGTTTCTTTTGAGCTGCAGAAGCTTCTTGGTTTAAGATAGTCCAATTTGTTTATCTTTGCTTCCAATTGGTTGGTCTGTTGTGTTTAAACTTTAAACTCTTTGAAGATACCTTAAGTTTCAATGTCATGGAGAATTTTACCTATGTTTTCTTCTATGTACCTTATGGATTCATGTCTGTTGAGGTCTTTAATCTTTTTTGATTTGACTTTTGTGCCTGGTGTTAGGCAGAGGTCTGAGTTCATTTTTCTATAAGTAACTCTCCAGTTTTCCCAGCACCATGTATTAAAGAGGTTTCCCTTGCTCCACTAAATATTTTTTGCTTTTTTATCAAAGGGTAAGTGCTCATATGTATGAGAGTATTTGACAGGATATGCAACTCTGTTTCACTGGTCTGTGGGTCTGTTTCTATTCCAATACCATACTGTTTTAATTACAGTTGAAGCAGCCTGTTGGTTTTCATTTTATTCCCTTGGACTTGAATGAACTGTATTTAATTGATGACACCCTACATGCTCTTCAGAGCTAGTCTAGTGAGTTTCTTTCTTTTCAGTAAACATCTCCATCTTTCAAACTCTGAGTCTGAATATCTTTACTATTCAGTATTTTCATTGTTTAAAAATTTGTGGAACCTGGAAACCTTGGGTGAATAACCTTTCTCTGCTCCCATCTCTGCATCTGTGCTGAGACTAGGTCTGATTTTCTTTTCCTGCAAAGAGCAATTCCTTGCCCTAACCTAAACCTGAGAAATCGGTGGCAGGGATCACTCCCTTGCAGCCCCGAACAAGTGGATGTCAGGCTAAGTTTGACAGCTGTCTCACAAGACAGTGGGATGTGAACACATGCTGTGCACATTCATAGCAAACTTTCATCGGTTCTAAATCTCCTAGTTGCTCTCTTGGTGACAGGTATGGATATGTCAGTGTCTGGCCAGTAGACTCCTGTAGGTCTGGCAAACTGAAGTATGATTTCCCAGCCACCGGACTTACTCCCTATAGGAGAGGGAGTGGGAAGGGGAGAAGCCTCTGCCCTGCCCCTCTGTGCACTGTGGCCATCCCACCACCACCACCGAGAAAGAACCACACAGAATGGGGAGAGTTGGAGGTCAAGCAACTCTCATTTTATTGGCTCTCACACACTGATTTTTATAGTCAAACTTTAGGGCGGCGTGGATACTATGGACACCTGGTTATCAACATATTGCTGGACCTTTTACAGATGTTAGCTAATGATTTATGTTTCCCGCTTCTCATGGCTGGGATGCTAGCTCAGACAAGTGGCGACTTTCAAGTTTCATCCCATTATCTCCTCAAGCAGGGCGCCTTTCTGGGTGGAGTGCTGGCACAGGGCATTAGGGCCCTGTTTGAAGAGAGCCTGCTCCTGATTCTAAGGACAGGGGATTTGGCCAGGGTCTCAGGCTGGTTGCTGAGACCCCAACCTGGATAGATTAAAAGATGTGAATTTCATTCTCAAGCTTGCTCCCTCTTTCCTCCCTACGACACATAAGTCACCCAGGGAACCTCCACAGGCAAAAGAAAACTCTGCAAAGGCAAATGGCCACTATCCCATAGTCCAGGTAGGGGTGACCCACATCTCCATCTAAAATGTGTACTCTGGTTTCACCTCTGGAGAAGTCCAGATACTTTCCTCAACACAGGTCTCTCTTTTCTTTTTTGTGATCTTTAAATCAACTGCTTTGCTTCACTATTAGTTTTTCCCTGAAATTCTTTTCTGTGAGGGTAGACAGTCAAAAACGTAGGTGAGATTTAGAACTTACTTTCCTATTCTACGAAGAGCTATTCCTCCCTCCCATCTGGGTTATACAGCTCCCTGAGAAATAGGGTGTCAGGGATCATTTTCCAAGCTGGATAGAGTAAGTGGAACCCTGCTGAAGTTTTATCTCCTGCAAATGATAAGAAGTAATGTCTGGAGGAGACAGGTGCTCACGACAGACTACCATCAGTCCCTTCTTCAGTTTGTTCGTCTCCTCTCCACTTAAGTCACCAACAGCATTCTCCCAACTCATCCCAAATTATGGGTGAAAAGAAGCAGCATATCATTAATTAGAGAGCAAAAACTCAAAGTAAAAGATTACAATTAATTGTCTTGAGTTCTCTTAAGAAACTCTTTATTAACAATATGCCACCAAATAACATACCTATTTTATTAGTCTAACTCAATCTTAGCTTCTCTAGCTTTAGAGAAAAGATGCTTCTTCACTAAAACAGGAAAAGAGAAACATTAATAGTTTTATTGTGGTAGGAAGATAGGAGGACCCTGGCAATGTATATTCCAAAAAATGTTCTTGAAACCTCAACTAACCCTAAGGCATGAATGCCTTTGACACAAAATACCCATATTAGAAGCCAGGATAGGGCTGGAGTGATAGCACAGTGGTAGGGCGTTTGCTTTGCACATGGCTGACCCTGGTTTGATTCCTCCGCCCCTCTCAGAGATCCTAGCAAGCTACCGAGAGTATCTCACCCACAAGGCAGAGCCTGGCAAGCTATCCGTTGTGTATTCAACATGCCAAAAACAGTAACAAACAAGTCTTACAATGGAGATGTTACTGGTGCCCACTCAGCAAATCAATGAGCAACTGGGTGACAGTGACAGTGACAGTGACAGAAATCAGAATGCAAAATTCCAGACCAGCTGCAGGGATGGCTACCATGGAGGAGAGACAGTAGAAACCCCTAGGGGGAGAGGCTCCAAACCAGGACAAAGCCCCAGGCAATGTGTATCCAAATACCATCAGCTACTCCAAGCTCTCCTAGGAAAACTCCATAGCAGTAACTTGGCATGGGGGCAGCTTGGAAAAAAGTATATAATATGTCAGAGGAAATGGGGTCTTGTCTCTGGGCCCACATCTGCCCAAGATGTGAACTTTCTTTAGGGTACGTTTTTCCATTCAGATGAAATGGCCTGTAATCTCTGCTTGGGATGGGTACTTGCACTTCACCCTGGGGAAACCTGTGTTCTCTCTTCTTTATGTGTCTTTATCTATTTCTCTCCTTTATGTATATTCCTTCTTTATTTTCCAAATAAATGTGTTTTTCTTCACTATTTGTCTCTTGAGATTCTTTTCTGTGAGGGGAAACACACTAGATGTAATATCTTGGGTAAGATGTCAGATTGAATTTGCTTTCCTTCAAAGAAAAATTGCTTCTTCCAAACTGGGTTCTATGGCCTCCTAGAAAGTTGGTGTCAGCAATCATTTTCCATGGCAGGCAAACAAGTGGAAGAAAATTGCAGATTGATGACGATTTCTTGGGGCTGGTGAGATGTATACAGATTTTCATAAGTCCTAGATTTCCCCTGGCACTTCTCTGGTGACTGAGGTAGGTAGAGAGGGAAGCATTATATTACTTCCCACATAATATAATAATGTGCATTATTATATTATGCACATACTCCATGTACCACATTCATCATTTGTGTACCCATCTCCTTTCCCCAAGGATTCCCACATTCCTCCCTCTCAAACTGCACACCCTAACTCATTTGTGTGCAAGTTCTCCCATTGTGTTGTTTTTTGGTCCTTTGTTCCTACCCAGCTCTGTCTATTTAAGTCCCATCTATGAAAGAAATCATTCTGTATCTATCCCTTTCTCTCTATCTGACATGACTCAGCGTGATCTCCTCTAGTTTTAGTTAGGACATGGAAAGTTGCATGTTTATATTATTCTCAGAAATGCATAGTATTCTATATTGTATATATACCACAGTTTCTTTATTCATTCATATGTAATTTGGTATTTGGGTTGTTCCCATATACTTATTATTCTGAGTGCTGTCAAAATACTGAATGTGTATATATTCTTTTGAATTAATGTTTTTGTTTTGGGGACAATTTCTAGGAAGTGGTATCACTGAGTGATATGAAAGATATTCCTGTATTTTGGAGATATCTTCATATTGCTTTCCATAGAGGTTGAACCAGACCAATTTCCCATAACAACTTCATCAATACTATTTCCAGATTTTATATATGTATCATCCTCACAAGTATGCTTTTAGATTATATCTCAATGTTTTTCTTTATCTACAATTCCCTAGTCATGAATGATGATGAACACTTTTGCAAATGCCCATTGGTCATCTGTAAGTCTTCTGGGAAGATGTTGGGTAACATTGATTAGTCCTAGCTCCTCCAGCAGGGAACTTAAGGTTTATTGAGCCAGTCTCACAACAGTGCAACAGAGGAACACCCAATTCCACCAAGTATTAATAGTCCTATATTGCTTTTTCTCTTTCCTTTATGTCCTTTGCATGGTTTACTTAACAATATCCTTTTTTTATATAGACACAGGAAGAAAGTTCATACTATGCTTTGTAACATGGGAGTTAATTGACTCCAATATAATACTTACTCCTGAGCATCCATATTTATTTGACTTAACACTTAGTTTCCCTTAGTTCCTAGCACTCCAAAAGCAGGGTTCCGATGAGGGACTGGATGGACACAGGGCAAGCTGGGAGCTACCCTGGCATCAAAATGGACCAGACCAAGCACAGTATTACTTAACTATAAGTTAAGAGCTCGGTCATAGACAAACTCTGTCATGACACAAAAAGAAGTAACTGAATAAGGACCCTGCTGGGGTTAGGAAAGACTAACCTGGCCTGAGGACTGTGATCTGGAATATATAGCAAGATGTCCCCAGGAAGAGCCAAACTTTAAGCTTAATAGATTTCTTACAGTGTTCATAAAAAATGACTAGAAATATTATAAGAACTAAATTTACTATGATTTTTTTAATGGATTACTGGCTGAGGAAAGAAGAAAGCAATGCAGGCTGGATGGAATCCCGCCATTGAGTGGATCTCCTAGTAATCTGGAGTGCTTAACCCTCAGATGAAATTTTGTCCTTGAGTTAATCTCCTAAAGGAGTGGCTTTACATCTCTTTTTTGTTAGGATAATGTTCAACCTCACTTTTGTGATTCCCACCCTTCATGATTTCTATAGAACTATGCTCTAAGGAGTAAGAGAGAACTAGATGGTGAAGACTAGAAAGTTGAGGTCTAGATGTTAAAGACAAGGAGGGGAACTGGGACTTTGGGACTTTGGGACTACAAGGAGACTAGGATTATGAAACTATGAGGACTGGGAATATGACCAAAACTATGACTATGACTGCACCATGAGGGGAGAGAGAACTACAAGGAGGAGGAGAGAGAAATAAACTGACTGGCTTGGGGCTTTATTCCTGTTTCTCCATTTCCCCAGTCCTTCATTCACTATCTCCCGTTGTCTGGCCTGTGGAGACAATTCTTCAACAACAAATGCGCTCATCCCTGTTTGGGAATTGCATTTTTTTCCCTTGGAAACTCACAGCAAAAATTATCATTTTCTAACCCCATCTATGAATGGGATTGTTTGTGTTGTTGATTTTTGTGTGTGCTTTATAGATCTTTGATATTAGTCCTTTATCTGATGTACTGTGTGTGACTAGTTTCTTCTATTAGATAGGGTGTCTTTGTTCACCGGCAATAGTTTTTTTTTGTTTTTTTTTTGCTTTTTGGGTCACACCCAGCCATGCTCAGGGGTTACTCCTGGCTTTGCACTCAGGAATTACTCCTGGCGGTGCTTGGGGGACCATATGGGATGCCGGGGATCGAACCCGGATCAGCCGAGTGCAAGGCAAACGCCCTACCCGCTGTGCTATCGCTCCGGCCCCACACCAGCAATAGTTTTATGTTTCAATCTTTTAAATTATTGAAGGGCTCAAAACAAAAAAACCCTTTTGCATACTAAAAGTCATTCCTTTAAATAACTCTGTATGTAACTAGACACATTTTTAGTATTTTTATGCCCTATATAAGGCATTGCTTATATACCAAGATTATATAATTTCTAATACTAACTCCACAAGAAAAGTATTATTAAATTCACATTATGAATGAGAAAAATATGACTCAGACATATCTTTATTTGGTTTCAAATACTTCAATATTTTGCTTAGTTAAAAAGTTTAAAATACTCTCTCTATAGAAAGTCAAGTTCCAGATATTTTAATTTAGGTTTCTTTATATCAAATGCTGATGTACCAAATATTATATATTTTAATTTAATTACATTTCAATCTTACTGCTCTATGGCACATACAGAGACAAACTAATATATTTTATTTTTGTTCTGTTATACTGTTCAAGTTGTAATATCTGGAAGCAGTAGTTGCAAGATAGAAACACTGAGACAATGTACTAAAACAAAAACTTTTTTTCAAACAAGTTAAATGCTTTCTTACCGAATCATGAAGGATGTGCAAATGAGGCAAAAATCAGTTTAATTTGTACTTGAGAATTGTAACTTAAAGAATGAACAAGGAGTGTTTATTATTAAGAGATCAAAGAGTTGGAGCCCAGTGTTTGCCATGGGTCCTGCAAACACCACCCAGAGTAATTCCTGAGTGAGTAGACAGGAGTAAACCCTGAGCATCACCGGGTTGGTACCCCAAAATGAAAAAAAATAATGGTCAAAGGGCAATCTGTGAGGAGCCCAGAGATAATGGACGCATTGTGTATCCCACCCAAGTCCTGGGGGAGATCAAATGAAGCATTCAAGGTAAACTGAAATTCAGATTTTAGGGACTGGAGGGCATTTGCATGGGATGACCAGGAAATAATCCTGGCTTCCCCTCCCCAGCCCACCTGGAGTGATCCTGCATGCAGAACCAGAAGTAACGCTTGAGCATTTCTGGGTGTGCCTGCCACCCAGCCTTCCCCCCGCCCCCACCCCCCCAAAAAATACACCTCTTCTGTGAATTGAACAGAAAGTGCTATGTCACAGGAAGCAGGTTTATGAATGACAGATGTGAGTGATTTCAGTGATCTTTGTGATCAAGGCTTTCTATGCTTGTAGGTGGGTTTTTTTTTAAATTAGTGAATCACCATGAGGGTACAGTTACAGACTTACAAACTTTCATGCTTGTGTTTCAGTCATACAATGCTTGATTACCCATCCCTCCACCAGTGCCCATTCTCCACCACCGATGATCAGAGTATCCCTCCCACCGCCCCACACTATCCCCCACACTCCATCAACGTCTGTGGCAGGGCATTCCCTTTTGTTCTCTCTCTCCTTTTGGGTGTTGTGGTTTGCAATAGAGGTATTGATTTGCCATCGTGTTTGATCTATAGTCTACTTTCAGGTAGCATCTCCCATCTTCCAAAAAGTGGAGCCAACCCCCTGGTACTTATCTCTACTAGTCTTGGGTGCTAGTCTCCCATTCTGTTACTTTATATGCCACAGATGAGTGCAATATTTCTTGTGTGTCTCTCTCTTTTTTGACTCATTTCATTTAGCATGATACTTTCCATGTTAATCCACTTATATGCAAAAGTCATGACTTCATCTTTTCTAACAGCTGCATAATATTCCATTGTGCAGATGTACCAAAGATTCTTTAACCAGTCATCTGTTCTTGGACACTCGGGCTTTTTCCAGATTCTGGCTATTGTAAACAGTGCTGCGATGGACATTCGAGTGCAGATGTCATTTTGACTATACTTTTTTGCCTCTCCAGGATATATTCCCAGAAGTGGTATTGCTGGGTCAAATGGGAGCTCAATTTCTAATTTTTTGAGAAGCATCCATACTGTTTTCCAAAAGGGCTGAACCAGGTGGCATTCCCACCAGCAGTGTAGAAGTGTCCCTTTCTCCCCACATCCATGCCAACAACAGTTGCTTTTGTTCTTATCGATGTGTGTCAGTCTCTGTGGTGTGAGGTGGTATCTCATAGTTGTTTTGATCTGCATCTCTCTGATGATTAGTGATGAAGAGCATTTTTACATGTGCCTTTTGCCATTCATATTTCTCATTTGAGAATGTTTCTGTTCATTTCATTGCCCCATTTTCTGATGGGGCTGGATATTGTCTTCTTGCAGATGCCAACCAGTGTCTTGTATATCCTTGATATCAACCCCTTATCAGATGGGTATCGGATGAATATTCTTTGCCATTCTGCAGATTGTCTTTGTGTTTTGGTCACTGTATCTTTTGCAGTGAAGACGCTTCTTAGTTTAATGTAGTCCCATTTGTTTATCTCTGTTTCCACTTGGTTGGTCATTGGTGTGTCATCTTTGAAGATACTATTAACCTCAATATTGTGGAGCATTTTGCCGACCTTGTCTTCAATGTACCTTATGGATTCTGGTTTGATGTTGAGGTCTTTAATCCATTTTGGTCTGACTTTAGTGCATGGTGTTAGGTCAAGGTCTAAGCACATTTTTTTTTTTGCCCCAGAAAATCAAATACGTCAGAATCAGCTTAACTAAAGAAGTAAATGACCTCTACAAAGGAAACTATAAAATGCTACTCCATGAAATAAAAGAGAACATGAGGAAATGGAAACATATCTCCTGCTCATGGATAGGGAGAATCAACATTGTCAAAATGACAATCCTCCTCAAAGCATAATACAGATTTAACGCGATCCCTATAAGGATACCCATGACATTCTTCAAAGAGATGGATCAAGCAATCCTGAAATTCATATGGAACAATAAACGCCCACAGATAGCTAAAACAATTCTTGGGAAATTTCTTTGATAAACATTATGGTATCCTTAAAGGAGTTATACTTAGTCTGTAAATGCTTTGGGGAATATTGAAATTTTGACAATGTTAATCCTTCCAATCTATTTAATCTAATATAATTCTTGGAAGATTCTGGTAGTTTGTGTCTTCATTCTCATTTCTTTCCAAGAATCTTTTGATTTCTTCCTTGACTTCCTTCCTGAACCACTCATTGTTCAATATTGAGTTGTTTAATTTCCAGGTGTTTGATTTGGTTCTCTGCATCTGCCTTCAGTGCATTGTGGTCCGAAAAGATAGTTTATTTCTATCTTCCTGAATCTACTGAGTTATGTTTTGTGACTCAGCACAGGGTCTATTTTAGAAAATGTTCCGTGTGCACTGGAAAAGAATGTGTAGTCTTTCTTTTTTGGGAACAAAGCCCCGTACTTCTACTTCATCCTTCAGAGCCAGTGTTTTCTTGTTGAGTTTTGTTCTTGTTGATCTATCCAGAGGGTGCTGTTGAAGTCTCTGAATACTGTTGTATTGCTGGCAATGTCCTCCTTAAAATCTGTTAGCAGTTGTTTTAAGTATTTAGCTGATCCCTCATTAGGTGCATATATATTTAAGAGTGTGATTTCTTCCTGTTGTATATATCCCTTGATAAATAGAAAATGGCCTTCACTGTCCCTTCTAATCTTTTACAACCTGAAATCTATGTTGTCGGATACTAGTGTGGCCACCCCAGCTTTTTTGAGGGAGTTGTTTGCTTGCAGAATTTTTTCCATCCTTTAACTTTGAGTCTGTGTTTGTTGTGATTGTTCAGATGTGTTTCTTGTAGGCAACAGAATGTTGGTTTCAGTTTCTGGATCCATTTTGCCACTCTGTGTCCTCTATTGGTGCATTTAGACCAATGACATTGAGAAAGATTATTGTCATGGGGTTTTATGCCATCTTTCTGTAAGAGTTTGTTTTGCTTATGGGTGTTTTCCTTCTTGTCTTACAGGAAGCCTTTTCAAAAAAATTTTAAAGTTTCTTTTTAAACTTTTTATTAGAAAAAAAATTTTATTAGAGAATCACTGTGATGTACAGTTACAAACTTATGAACTTTTGTGATTGCATTTCACTCATACAGTGATCATTTATCCATCCCTCCACCAGTGCCCATTCTCCTCTACCAGTGATCCCAGTATCCCTCTCACCACCCCCACCCCATCCCCCACCACCCACCCTACTTCTGCAGCAGGGCATTCCCTTTTGTTCTCTCTCCGTTTGGGTTTTGTAGCCCTCAATAGAGGTACTGAGTGGCCTTCATGTTCGGTCTATAGTCTACTTTCAGCTCACATATTCCAACCTGAATGGGTCCTCCCAACATCCTCTACTTGGTGTTACAGAAACCCTTTTAATCCTTCTTTTAAGTTTAGTTTTGAGTCTATGAAGTTCCTGAGCTGTTGTTTATCTATAAAATGGTGTATCATTCCATCGAGTGTGAGTGAGAGTTTAGCTGGATAAAGTATTCTTGGTGATGCATTCATTTCATTGAGTTTTTTCATTATATCCCACCATTGTCTTCAGGCTTGGAGGGTTTTCTCTGATAGATCTGCTGTAAATCTAAGGGATGCTCCTTTATATGTGATTTCCTTCTTTGATCTTGCTGCTTGCAGTATTGTGTCTCTATCCACAGCATCCATCATTTTGACTATGATATGCCTTGAAGTGTTTTTATTTGGGTTTCTTTTAGCTGGCACCCTTCTGGTTCCTTGGATCTGGATGCCTGCATTTTCTAACTCTGGGAACTTTTCAGCAATGATTTCTTTAACTGTGCCTTTTTCATTGGGGTTGCCTCCCTGTCCTTCTGGTACTCCAATGATTCTAATGTTATTCTTCTTGGAATCATCCCCTATTTCATCTACTGAAACTTTTATTTGTGACATTTCTTTTTGTAGCTTTCTTATTTCTGCTCTCATTTCTTCCTATATTTTCTTGGCTATCTATTCCACTGTTTCTTTCATTTCTTCCTTAAATTTTCTGGATGTCTGCTCCATTGATTATTTGAGTTCCTTGAACATCCTCAGCAGTTCATCTGGGAATTTTTTTATCGGAGAGATCGCACTTGTGGGTAATCACTGTTGAGGATTGGGACTCTCTTCTTAGTCCTCTCCTCATAGTGGAGATTTGCACTGTTTCTTCAGGCTGTTGTGGTTGTATCACTTCACTTGTAGTCCCGTTGATCTTCGATTTGCTCGAGCAGGCGCCAGTAGCATCTCCATTTGTCCCTGTCTCGAACTAGTGTAGCCCAATGATACCTGCTCTCTCCAGGAACAAAAAGAGCCTCAAATCGTTCACTCAGATATTTGACGAAGAAATATGACCATCTAGTTGGTGGGCGGCCACGTGGTCTTCTGACGTCCCGTGGAATCCAGTCTGTAACAGCTCTAGTCCAACAGTCGTCTCTGAATCGCATTACTTGACCAGCCCATCTGATTTTTGATGCCTTAGCAAATGAGACAGCATCCCTGATTTTTGACAGTTGACGGAGGTCAGAACTCCGGATTCCTTCTCTCACTTGAGTGAGACATGGTATTCCCAGCATAGCTCTTTCAATTCCTCTTTGAGCAGCATTCTCATCTTGCTTGTGTAGGGCCCAGGTCTCTGAGGCATATGTTAGTGCAGGAAGAATGGTGGAATTGAAAAGATGTGCCTGGAGTCGGAGGTTCTTCATTCTCTTAACCACCTCTTTAATGCTCTTGAATGCATTCCACGCTGCTCTCTTCCTCCTGCGCAGTTCTGGTACCAAGTCATTCCTCATGTTGATTTCTCGACCCAGGTACACATAGCTGCTTCATTCGGAGATGTTCATTCCATTGAAAGCAAATGGAGCTTCAGGGACCAGTTTATTTTTCATTAACATAGTCTTGTTGAGATTCAGCTGCAATCCGACCTTTCCACACTCGAGGTCAAAGTCGGCCAGCATTTGTGCCGCTTGGCTAATGTTTGATGTTATGAGAACAATGTCATCAGCGAAGCGGAGGTGGTGTAATTGCCGACCCTCTATCTTCACTCCCATTCCTTCCCATTCCAGTTGTTGCATGATGTTCTCAAGGGTGGCACTGAAGAGTTTCAGTGAAATGGTATCACCTTGCTGCACCCCTCTCTTTACATCAATGTTGTGGTTGTGTAGAGGTAAAACCTTCAAGTTCACTAGCACTGTTCCCTCTTATTGTGGAAAAGGATTCTGAGTAAGCTCTGTCAATGATGGTCAGCCTTCTCCCCTTCCAGAATACGTGCTTCCACTCAGACATTATTCTGTGACTTATGATAGGCATCTAATGAAGCATTGGAAGAGGTGTTCTTTTATATTGGGCTCGTACAGCTTCTTGTGTATGCCGGTCTTTTGGTGTAATTGGAGTAGGCCAGTGAATTATTGTTGTACTGTGTTTGAGGCGGCCAGGTCGTTTTCCACAGAATTAGGTGATAAAGGTTGGGATGTGAGAATGCTGGGAATGGGAAATGTAACTGTAGCCACACTGAAGACCACGCCCACTTTGAGGAGGCCACATCCCCTACAGTGGAGGCCACACCCCCAACCTGTCGGGATGCTAATCCCTGGGTTCACAGACCTGTTGAGAAGAGAGGAGGGTACTTGAGCATGCGCTGGCAGAGTAAATCAGCGCCATTTCCCTAGGGCCATCCTGGCGGCTGGCATTGGGGGGCACGTGCCTGGATGGAGAGGGGGCGCGCATAGGGATGCACAGACCTGTTGAGAAGCCTGGAGGGTAGTTGGGCCGGCAATGGTGCTGGAAGTCAGGGCCAGTGTCGTACAAAAACAATTTCATAAAACAAAATGACTCCATGTAAAATTACATACTCTCTTGTGACTGAGGTCCTGGAGAGACCAGGAAAACCAGAGAAAGCTACTGATGCATTTCCTCTCCAAGTTTCCACTTGACAGTGAATACAGAGGAGGATCCAAACCCCTAATTTCTAATACATTCTCTAAATTTTATTGCCTCTCCTAAGGTTCTCTCACTCAGAAGGGGAAGAAATAGGGCCTAGAGAAGCTCAGTGCTTTGATGAACCCTAAGGGACACAGGAAATCTTAGGGCTTCAGTGAGATCTCCTTAAAATTACCTGCCTAGAAATATACAGCAGCCTTATTTATTCTATATTAAAACATGCCTTAACAGCACAGGTGAGTCTCTACAGGTCTATCAGGGCTTCATCTGGGAGACAGACAAACTCCATCTGCATTTTATTTTATTATTTTATTTTAATTTTTTTTTTTTTTTTTTTTTGCTTTTTGGGTGACACCTGGCGATGCACAGGGGTTACTCCTGGCTCTGCACTCAGGAATTACCCCTGGCTGTGCTCAGGGGACCATATGGGATGCTGGGATTTGAATCCGGGTCGGCCGAGTGCAAGACAAACGCCCTACCCGCTGTGCTATCTCTCCAGCCCCTCCATCTGCATTTTAAAGACCCTAAATATGCCCATGGTTTCTATTCCGTTTCTTACTATTGTTATTAACCTAAATAAAAAATATATTTGAGATTTTCAGAAAGGGTATTATAGTCTTATTAAAATACTTTCACAAGAAACTTCCATTTTGATCTCTTGACTAGAGAATTGTTATCTTTTCTATCTCTGCTATCATTCTTCATGAATTTAATGTTTGAAGAAAAAATTGCCTTTAAAATCAGCATTTTAACTTTTTTTAGATTAAAAATTATCCCAACTCATTTCTGTAATGCTTTAATTAAATTAATTATTTGTTGTTCCAGGGATAGAATTTATATTCAAGGTAAATACTCTACCTGCAAGATACATCCCTGGACATGTCATAACTTCAGAAAGTTAAATTAAAGTGTCAGCTTATTTCTTAGCTTTAAAAAAAATTTTTTTTGCTGCTTCATAAATAAACCAAAAGGAAAATGCACATATAACTTTCATTGATATCCGAATTAAGAGGGATACATGGCAGTAACCAAGGTGGAGAGAACACGAGGAAGAGAAAAATTAATTTTAGCTAAAAATAAAAACAATTGTCTATATTCAATTGTTGCTCTGTTACTGAACATGAAGCTTAAAATGAACTAGCAAGAGAAATTAAGTTGCACTATAGTATAAAGGAACATAATCCTATTCATCCTTGAGATTAAAGACAGGAAAAATATTCTATTACAACAATTAAAATGATGATTTATTGCTTCCTTAGAAATACTATGTTAGCCACAATGGATTAGAATACTAGGTAGACTCTCCCAAGGATCTCTATAGTTTGTAACAATGAAAATTCAGATATTTCAGTAGTTTGGGTAAATATTATGAGGTGTTTGCTTCTCCACGAGATACAGCACCTATGTTTTATAGGAGATGAGAAGAGAGGAGGAACATATGAAATAAAGAAGGAAAATGATTATCTGGATAAGAAAATAGTGATAGGTTTTCTAGCATCATCCATTCTTCTGTTCTTGTAGATGGGCAGTGAACCTGCAATAAGAGAGGTATGAGACTGATGGATCCTAGAGAGTTCCATTGTCACTTTTGAGCTATTTCTTAATTCTCATCTGTCTACATTTGAGTCAATAACTTCTTCTTACTATTAAACCACATTTCTTCAAACCCTTCCCCCTCCTCCCTCTTTCCTTTCTCCTCTGTGTATGTACTATATCCAACTCCAAGCTCTGATATTTTGGAGGAATTCACCCAAATATTTGGGGTCTACTATTTGGGGTCTACTAGAGCTCTACCTGTGTATGCCAAGAATGCACTCCAGTCTTTTGAGCTACCTTCCTGGCCAAAACTCTTACAAATATTCTTACAAAATGAATTCCTACCTTCATTTCTAGGGTGCATCTCATAAGGGACAGGTCTAGAGGCACTACCTGAGAGCACACCTTGGATGATGAAGATGGTGCCTCCATGATGACCACAAGACCCACAGTTAGCCCCAGGGCATAGATCACACTTTCTGTCACCTCTGACATTGGAGCTGGAATCTCCAATTCTATGAAAAGAGAGCTTTGGGAGTCAGAATACGAAGTGCTAGTTATGTCTTTAGGTGTGGGATGGGACAAGAGGGGCGGCATTGATTCCAGACAGACTCAGGGTACAAAGATTTGGGAAGAAAAAATTATATGATTTGAAATCCTTTATGTGTTTAAAATGATCTTTGAGTCTTAAAATATACAGGGTAAAGGGAATATTAGTCAGAGAAAAGCAGATGTGGAAATAGGTAGAACTCACACATACCCCAGTGACTCAGAAGCGGCTTGTTCAGGCCTCAGTGTACCACCTTGCAACATAAATAACATCCTCAGAACAGATCAAGGTGAGGTAACTTATCTTGAGGAAGAATTATCATCTTTGGTAAGGAAGCTAGTTTCAGCAACACCCTCTTAAGCTGACTGTCCATTGCACAACCATGTCATGATGATCAAAGAAGGGTAGATGTTGTTGTTCACAAGACAGATGAGGATGTTGGCCTCACTTAGCATTGCATGAAACTTGGAAGGACAGTCACTTCAGGATCCTCTATGGAGAGGAAAAGATTTTTATGACTTTCAAATAGTTCTGTCATGAGGCTCTTATTGTGTCCTGGAGAAGTGTCCCACAATTTCTCTTACTGTGAATGAGCTATTTTCCTCCTTCTCATTGGGAATCAACAAACCACCGTTTTATAATGTTCAGTGTGGGCAATGTCCCAGTGGTTCCCGCACCATAATCTTTCCACCAGGAATCTGAGCAAAAACTAGGGGACAGATAGCATGTCTTTTTTATATTTGAATCCATAAAACAGCTTACTGAATACCAAAAAAATGGTACATTCTAGGTAAATTGCTATTCTTGAGGATCACAAGAATTCTGGGGAAGAGGTCAGGCATGGAGGTAGCAGAAGATTTAAAGAGTCAGCAGTGATGAGAATGACTTTTGGTTGCTTATCTCTGTGGTTCTTAAGGGCTTCTTCTTCCATAAAAGTATTAAAAGTCATACTTCATAACCACATTGGTATAAGGATTAAAGTTGGATTAAACATTAAAATATCTTTAGGGGCAGAAAAATAGTGTAGCAGCTATGGCACTTGCCTTGCATACCGTTGACCTGCATTTGATCCCAGACACACTGAACCCTGCCTGGAGTGATCCTTGAACTCAGAACCAGAAGCCAGCCCTGAGCACTGTTGGGTACAGTCAGGAATGGCCTACAAATATTAGATTTAGTTGTGTTTATCAGTGGTATCAGCACAAAACACTAATTTTGTTTCTGCTGAAGCTATACAATTTTTATTAGCTTCAGAGTATTTGAATATGTCAAAATCCCTAAGGATGACGAAATAAAATTTTAGATTTTTCAACCCATCTTGACACCATACTATGCCATCTATATGAATAAGCTGCAGACACACTGCAGTAGAACTTAGCAGGAGGGTTCATCATATATGCATGTTGTGGGGTAATGGTGCTGCCAGCAGGTCAACCTGTACCTGGGGGCAAATGCATTCAGCAGTCTGATGGTGCCTTCAGACTTCCTGATATCCTATAATTGCCACTGTGCCTTTGGCCAGACCCTAAGAACTACGGGACAAGTTTCCCAAGAAAATAAATAGCCAAAAGTTAGGAGCCACACCTACAAACCACTTCCAGCTCAGCTATACAAGCTCATTTATTGGCCTTATTTCAGAGACCCTGTGGGGTCCCATCCTGTCCCACAGGGAGGACCCTTCGTGGGGCTAAGGAGGGGACGTAACCGAATGAACAGACGCAGAGCCAGAAGGAGGAGGAGGAGAGAGAGAGAGTTTATTCACAGCAGTTACAATACTTATACCTCTTGGTGGGAGGGTGCGGTATGCATGCTTGGACCCCCATAGGAACAATAGTAAAATGCAGATCAGGCATGGGCGTTGGGCAGATCAGGCATGGGCCTTGGCTAGTGAGAGGAATGGCGAACTGATAAGATCAGTAAGGTCAGCAGTGGTGACCTTGTTATAGAAATCCCAAGTAAGCCTCCACTTGACTAGGATAAGAGCCGGGCTTGTAAAATGGCTCCCTACATCTCCCCCTGTTTTGTTTTAAATTAAATGTGGTCAGGGGAGGCATTGTCCGGTATCCCTTGTGACACAAACAGGAAAGCATGAAAGTACACATCTCAAGGGGGGAGATGCGGGTGACACATGTGCTCGGCCACATGGCACAAGCAGCACATGGGCTCAGGCAGCATATGCGCGTACTTCCTTTGTTCAAGGTGTCTTTTATAGGGTCTCTTCAACCTGCCCCCACGTGGGGGCTTCTTCTCGGGTAAAAGTCCGTTGCTAAGGAGGTTACCAGGGAGGTTGGGAGTGGTGATGGTCTTCTTTAGAAGGTCTTATCAGGTCTGTTTTCTGTATCCACAGGCTGGGTCAGTCTCAGGATTCTCCTTCCCAGAGACTTTATCAATCTGAGTTTCATTGCCAAGGGCCTTTCCCTATCTACCTGCCTACATCATATCCCCCCCTAGAGATTTCACCACCTTGATCTTTAAGGGGAAAATGGTCGGTGATCCATCTTCTGAAGCTGCTTCATGCTGACAGAGGGGCGCAGACCCTGCCTGCACAAGGGGTGAAACCTCAAGCTACCTTAGTTTTAGTGGACCCCAGGCAATGAACTGGTTGGGTTCCTGAAGTTATCTGAAAGAAAAGATCAGATCAATTAGACTGAGGGATGGCACTTTGAAATGATTAGACTCTGGAGATGTGGAAGGTCCTTTCTGACCTAGTAAGGACAAAATAGTTTGCTGTCTTAGGAAACATAAGAGTTAAAGCAACAGAACCCAAAGCAACGTAATGCCATACCCATTTCTGTCATAAAAACAATGGAAAAGAATAACTGCTCCACCCATGGTTGATAGAAAATGACTTCCTATGTCCAGATTTTTCTAGTGGCCTAGAAGCACCACCCCACTTCTCAGGTTGGAAAAGCTACCTATCCACTGAAGCTGTCATTTGGAAGCAGTAGATATTTATACCTAGAATATGAGCATTTGATCATTTACATGATGTCAAGCTGCCAATCCTCTCCTTGGTAAATTCCTTGATGCTGAACAAGTGTTAGGAAAGGAAGCCCAGAATTTCCACTAGGTTCATTAATGAAACAGAAAGCATAGTACTGAGTTCCTTCCCATGAAAGATGGCTTTCAGACTAGTGATAGCAAGTTCAACATTGAGTCCCAAAGACTAGGCTGCTTACTTTACAGTCAGCAAAACACATTTTACCTGAATTACCCAGAAGGAATACCTTTTAGATCAAGATTAGAATACATTTACTAGATCACTCTGTAGAATTTGAATGATTCTTTAAAAGGCAAGTTACAGAAACACGGTTTTCTCTCCACCTTCATTTTAAAATTTGCCTGATGGCTTAACAAATCTGACTTGTTCTTTTGCATAAATACAGCAAGATTGGAGAACTCTCCATTTTGGGGTACCCCATTATTTACTGAGAAGTCCTGGGGGTTGGGCTAAAGACAGGAGGCACACCAATAACGGCATTAATCTTATGTGGCACTTCAGAGTTACCCAGGCCTGGCCATAAATGTCCCACGATGAACTGGATGGTCTCAAGCTTTTAGGTTGAACTGGAGGTGGCCTTTTCCGTAGATGTATCCTGGCAGAAAGGAGTCCATCCCCTCCCTTTTTCAGGGCTGAGAGAGATCCTGGTTTCCAGGGTTTTTCTTGATGCTGAGTAGGCCCAGATTGTGTCAGTCACACAGATTCCCGGATTTCTCATTTTCCATAGCAGTGATGATTTCCATTCTTTCCTTAAGCCAACTGGCCTCTAGGGTCTCCCTGAGGTTTGTAGGGTACTTGAAACAGTACCTGTTAAATACCTGCTCCTGTCATTTAGACCAATCCCTTGACTCTTTCCCTGAAAGAGGGCTTTGGGGTCCCATAATTGATTTTCCTGTCTGCACGAGGGGTAGACCCTATTACAGAGAGGAAAGACTTTTGTCTGGATTTATGCAAACCAACATAGTGCCACGAAGCATCAAAAACATACCGAAGGTACAAAGAAGAGAAAAACATTTCACTTTACTCACAGTGAGATGCAACACGCCCATTTGTTGTAGTTCCTAGCCAAAGAATCTAAAATCTGTAGAGAAAGTGTACAATTTAACATCATATTTAACCCATTCAATCCCATGTTGAAAACGTTGACTTCCCATTAATAAGAGCACTGTACTGGGAGTCCAGTGTACAGTTAAACATGTCTAATTCATTTAATCTCATTTGAAAAACCCTTGATTTCCCGCAACTTTTGAAGAATTCCATTATCTAAGAGCACTGTAACAGGAGTCCAGACAATCCATCCAATATCTTTTCCATAGATCCTACCAAAAAACATACTAGAACAATTCTGCATGTGATTTAAAGAGTTTCTTAAAACAGTGATCAGTTTCTTTCCTTCAAACACAACCTCAAACCTTCTACACATTCCTTTATATTCATTCTGTCCTGTACCTTTCCTTCAACCCATTTCAAAATCAACTTCACTTTAACAGGATTACTTTCCTTTTTCCAACTGATGATATCTGCATCCATTATCTTTCTGACTTAAGACATACATCTATATTCCTTATAGTCGTCCCACAAATTTAAACTCTTATTTTACTAAACTCAGTACAACATGATTTCCCAAATTTGGACACTAATTATCAATCATCTCATTTAACACGACAAAACTACTCTGCCATACCATTTCAAAAGCATTGTCAGTTCTATAGATATTCAAAAAGGTTTAGAAAGTTCTTACAACATATATTCACTTGGCAAAAGTTCACTTCACATTAGAAATTAACCAGGAGATATCTTAGAATTCTGATTTCTAGGAAAACACAAATATAAAGATTAAAACACTCATAGATTACCATAAAACATTAAGGATCTCACACTTGTGTACAAAGTTCTCTGATGGTCCGAGCTAGGTATGATACCTGGTGACAAAGCTTTGCAATGAATAAAGTTATCAGAATAATAACATGCATTTTCATGTACTGGACAGACTGACTTAACAATAGTCAGTAAAAGTTCCCACATCTCAAACTTTAACCAAGGCCCAATACTATGGCTTTAGACTATCAGGCTGACACCTGAGATTAATCTATTATAATTCTTTGCTAAGTATCAATAGAAATTTTAGTTACCGAGTCTCAGATCAAATAAAACACTTGTAGAATAAATTTTGCAACCAATTTTATAACTCTAGAAAAACATATTTTAACTAAACCATTACTCTTCGAACCTGTTTTTAACCACAACTATTTCAGCTCACATTCTAATAATCCAATATAGATGCATATGTACATTTACACAACAGCATAAGACCTTTAAACCTTTAAATTTTTATGAAACATGAGTAAATCTTCTTTGGCTTAAGTTCAATAGTTCTCGTACCTTAGTTAGTTCAAATCACAAGCTTTCTAACTTTATCAATTCCACAATACAAATATGCTTTCAAACACAGAAAAAGCCCTATGGGTATTTATATATATATATTTTTTTTTTTTAACCAAACTTTGATAATAGCATAGAAAGAAAAGCATTTGGACTGTCAAATGTTTATGGAAACACAAGTAAACTTTGTTTATTTTGAGGGTTTCTGTACCTCTGTTGCTTGAAAAACAGCTAAATTCCTCATTAAAATTGGCTGAGGCTTTTAAGATAAAGCCTTGCACTCTCTGAATTCTTATTTCACTTTTAGTTTTCTGGCTCTAGCTCTGTAGCTTTTTCTAGATAGTACAGCTACTGGAATTCAAAAGAATTTCAACTGTTAATAACTATTATTGTTCTTCCAATAAGAAATTTAGAATAAAAATTTCAATTTCGTTGTAGGCGCCACATTCTAATTAGAAATCTTTGTTTAAACCTGGTCTAACAGGTTCCAAAATCACATAGATCCTTTAAATTGCTGAACTGCATATCACTCTGATCTCTTGAGACGATCCTGTTTTCCCCAGGCCTAATTTTTACCACTGGTTTTCACTCTGGCTCCAGCACTCAAGTGTTCCACATAGAGAGACAGACAGACAAACAAACAGACAGACAATAAGTTCACTAAAAACACCACACATACATGTGCACACATCTACAGTTGATCTATCGATCTGGCCCTTCAGAAACGGCAAGGAAAAAACTGATAGACTGAGAAAGGAAGGAACAAGTCCCCAGGGCAAAGTTAAGCCCTGTCGGCCGATTGGGAACATTGCTCCCCATTTCCCTGCCTGACCAGCCCATTTCCTGCTTGTTAAAAATGGGTCAAGAAAGCGCTTTTGTTGATATAAGCCGGCAAAACCTTTTCAAAATTGTTAAAACCTAAGGTGGTCAGATGCTAGCATTTTTCTTTCTTGGTCAAGACTAGTTCTGAGGCAGGGAACTAGTGACTTCTTATCAGATTTGGGGATAGGCTACCTTAGTGATATACTTTTATTTCCTGATATTATTAAACACTTAACCACATGATATTGCATTTTCCTGCCTTCTCTGCTGATAATAATAAGCAGAACTAAGAGAAAGATAATGAGACAATTACACACACACTAAAGGCACACGCACAAAGCACACTCCTGCACTCGCTCGGACCGGTCCTTCTTTCACGAGGGTGCGCACCCACTCACCACATTCACACTGAAATTCCTGAACCTGCCCTACGGACGTCCACATTATTTTTGGTCTTATCCCCCTGACAATGGGGTTGCTCCAATGTACATTGGGCTCTTTCTAATTAGAAGCTAGCAAACTAAAGGCAAAGCGGGGGTGATCATCAGGATGCAAGGGAATTGAGAAAAAGCAGTCTTTTAAATCAAGTACTGTCTTATACATTTCTGAAGGAATGGCTGCTGGGGACGGCAGTTCAGGTTGAAGTGCCCCAAAAATGACTATGGTTTTATTTACTGCTCGTAGATCCTGTAGCAGTCGCCAACTGCCGTTTTTCTTTTTAAAGTCTTGGAGGCGCCTCCTCTTGGGAGGACTCAGGTAGGAAAGCAGGATGGTCAGAGTCTATAGTAGTAGAATTTGAGGAGTCAGTTCCGTGCATGGGGGTGGCCTCATCCCCACAGACTGAGGGAGCCTTGGAAACAGAGGATAAGCAGGCCATAAAGCAAGAAGAGAAAAGAAAGGGCCACTGGTAGGCTGTTTCTGCCAACTCGACAGAAATGAAAACACAGGACAAAGGGGTTCAAGCCTTCCACCAGTGGCTGCTTCACTGGTAGGCTGTTTCTGCCAACTCGACAGAAATGAAAACACAGGACAAAGGGATTCGACCTTCCACCAGTGACTGTCTACACTGGGAGGTAGTTTCTGCCAACTCGACAGAAATGAAAACACAAAAGACACAAGAAGGGGCGGGGGGGGATGGGGACACTCATAACAAACCACTCAGATGCATGTCTGGCCGGTGAGGAACTTAGCCATAGTGGATCAGCCTGAGAGGTGACTTGCGGCCAGTGTCTAAACCAGCACCACCCTAGACCATATGTTCCTCGTGGAATCGCAGACAGCCCAATCGGACTCCGTAACCTTAAAGGGATCTTAAGGATGCCAAGTCGTGGAGCCACAGACTCAGTACAAGGACGAGGACGTCCAAGACTGCACAATCACTCACACATACACACAAGACAAGGGAATTCAAGCCTTTCCGCCAGTGACCGTCTCGTCCTTAACAAGAGACTGTATTCGAGCCCGGTCCCGTACCAGGGTGTGCGCCAAGAGAGAGGTGACCCTCAGAGACACTCACTTTTCCATGAATTCGTCGGCCGACGTGAACTTGACCGGGCATTTGGTGGTCCCCTAGTGCCCCACGTTGGGCGCCAGATGTGAGGTCCCATCCTGTCCCGCAGGGAGGACCCTTCGTGGGGCTAAGGAGGGGACGTAACCGAATGAACAGACGCAGAGCCAGAAGGAGGAGGAGAGAGAGAGTTTATTCACAGCAGTTACAATACTTATACCTCTTGGTGGGAGGGGGCGGTATGCATGCTTGGACCCCCATAGGAACAATAGTAAAATGCAGATCAGGCATGGGCGTTGGGCAGATCAGGCATGGGCGTTGGCTAGTGAGAGGAATGGCGAACTGATAAGATCAGTAAGGTCAGCAGTGGTGACCTTGTTACAGAAATCCCAAGTAAGCCTCCACTTGACTAGGATAAGAGCCGGGCTTGTAAAATGGCTCCCTACAAGACCCAAAAATCTAGAAAGAGATCAAAAACCTCAGTTACACAAGCCATGCAGCGTGCTGTAGGTGAGTGGGCGTGCCCTGCAGGAAATATGCCAATAGTTTATTTCTCTGGAAAAGATGGAAACAAGGACCATGATGCATAGACACACAGAAGAATCTCCAAACTGAGAAGCTCGCTGCAGAGATGCCTCTGGACTTTAAGCCAGGCCGACTTCACCAGGGTGCCTCCACCTGCTCCCTAAAAGCCCTGGCGGCCACCAACTTCCAGAATCCAATAAAAAGTGCAGGTATGCGGATTCAGTGACCACAAAGTCCAGGCCTCAAGGAATAGGGGTTGGGCTGGTCCTACTCATCCTTATCCCCATGAGACCCTGGAGTTCATACCCACAAACTACCCCAGGCTGCTACTATTAGGGCACAGTTCTGGATCTCCAACTGCAGACAAGGACCACACAGCAATGCAGTTGGCAAGCGTGTAGTTTATTAAGCTGGGTAGCCAGGGTCGTGCATATTCAAACAGTGACACTCAGGTCCCATGTGCGAGGCAAGGCCCCCGAGCTTCTTCAAAGGGGAGCTCATAAAGGCCTTCACCGGCCTTTACAGCAGAGCCTGTGCATTTCATAGCCAATAGATTTGTAATGATACATATTTTTCTAACCAATCCATTTAGAAGGACATCACTCCCTATCCTATGGTTTTAGAGATCAGCATTTGCGTCAATGATCAGGAATGCCCTGGGTTTTAGGGCAGTCATGGGTCTAGTGGCATGGTTTTTGTAAGAGGCATCTAAGAGGCATCTGGTTATCTGGACTGACTTGCAACCTGGGGCACCTGTATCTGAGCTCCTTGCTCAGGGGCAGAAATACAAGTTATTCTGCAATGCAGGCTCCTGTAAAAAGAGTCTTGAGAAAGTTAAATTAATCCCCAGGGTTGTTCTGGGCCAATTCCTCACACTACTTAAGCTTTTTAATGGACATGATCCAGAGACACACAGAAGAAATTCTGAATGCTGCAGAGATTTTTACAGACCCTAATTATCTGGAAGTGTGGAGTCCATGTGACATCTTATGCTATTGATAACAAGCAATACAAAAGAAATTGCAGAAGAGATTGTCTGCCACAGAGGCAGGGGGAGGGGCTATATTGGGGGGATACTGGGGTTCTTAGTGGTGGAAGATGTGCACTGATGGAGGGATGGGTGATCAATATTTGTATGATTGAAACCTAAACAGGAAAGCTTTGTAACTGTATCTCACGGTGATTAAATAATAATAATAATAATAATAATAATAAAATAATAAAATAGGGCGTTTGCCTTGCTTGCGGCTGACGGGTTTGATAACTCTGCCCCTCTCAGAGAGCCTGGCAAGCTACCAAGAGTATCTGGCCCACACGGTAAAGCCTGGCAAGCTACCCGTGATGTATTTGATATGCCAAAAAACAGTAACAAGTCTCACATTGGAGACATTACTGGTGCCCGCTTTAGCAAATTGAACAATGGGAGGAGCTCTACAATAAAATAAAATTAACATTCTGAATTAAAAAAGCAATGTTGAGTTCATGCCCAGTTCAATCAGCTTAATCAATGGCTAAATAAATAGCAGTACTCCTACATTTAAAAAAAATAAGCCACCTAAAAAGAATGTTCACAATCTCTATTAAGGTTAAAGCCGCAGTTGTGCTAATTTTACTGAATACACTCACAATGAAACATAAACTATTATGATTCAGAATAATGTAAAAATATGTATAGAATAAATATATTTTTAATTTTTTTCTGGTGATCAGTAATTATACAAAACTTTGTGTGAAGAGTGTTGTAAAGAGACTAGAGGTTTGGAGGAAATGATCATAAAATACATTAAATATATACATATGTATGATGTATGCAGGAATTAATATTGTATCAGGCAAGAGAAACAATGAAAAAAGAGGAAGAACACTTCTCTACCCACAAAGAAGCCACAAGATCTTATTTAATTGCAAAAAAACCCAAAAACCAAAAAACAACTTGCCACCTCAGGGCTCACCCCAGAGTAACCTAGCCAGGTAGAGTCTGTTTGTTATGCAAAAACTGATTTTTTTCTTTTCAGAGTTACATCAAACAGCTCAGTCCTGAAACCCTACTTGCCTGTTGTCTCCATAGATTCTTTCTTTAAGGGAGATGCAGGTCAATTGTCCAAGCAAAACGCTTTATAAACATTGTCATTATTTATTTGTTTCCTTCCAATAAAGCCAAGGGGTAAAGTAATATCATTTGTGTTCACCAAATAGTGCCACTTCAATCATGTTACTGGTTAAAGATCCCGTGATAAAATGGTGTGAGGGATAGTTGAGTTGCAGTGAGAGGAAAGTCTATTACCAGGATCTATGACAAGAAAAGCATGCTGTAAGGCATGTCTGCCTAGAGACAAATGAGGAGCTTTGACTCCAGTGCTGATTGGTTCCTTAGCTAAGTATCCTCCAATCCTATGGTACTTGAAAGCCTTCATAGGTTTTTTTGATTCTTTGAAATTGGTACATTTTCATTAGGTGTGAGCTGTGTTGACTAGAATAAGTTTTTCTTTTGTTCCCAGATTGTGTGTTGGAAGATGGCTCTGTGTATCCCTGGAGGCCTGGGAGTAGCAGCTGTGATGGTGATTCTAGTGGTGTGGAGCACTCTGGTGACTGAGGGCGGAGACACTCCAAGTAAGTGCAGACCCCAGAGTCACTGCCTTGGGGGAAAGGCGATGAGGGGCCTTTGGGTTTGAGGGGGGGAATCTTTGATGTTAGGATACAATCTTTCTTCACAAAATTTCTCTTTGGAAAAGAGAACTTTTTTCATTTTTATTATAATGGCAAGTCGAGGACAGTTGTCATTTCACAGATTTGAATCTGGGGTTTTTCATGAGAGGAAACAGGGCCACTTGGGAGTGTTCACTGACAGCAAATATAGGATGAGTTTTTTCTTTTAAGCCAATGATTTTCTCTGGAGAACACACAGTAGGACGTGTGATTTCAGGGTGCCTGAATAATTTGCTTGGACTAAACTCTGTAGCATTTTTAGGTTGGGGAAACACAAGATTGCAGTTATTCTCAGGTGCTGAGGAAATGGGCTTTATATTTCTGATCTAGAGCAGGGCCCATGGAGGCAAACTCAAGGTGAAGAGGAGGGCAGGTTAAGGATTAAATTTGCCTTTGTAACTGCTTGGCTGCTTTGAAAGATGTTTTCTCGACCTACTGCTGGGAAGGAAACTGTCACCAAATGGACCAACAAACTGTCCTAGGAACTGTAAGCAAACATTTGCAGGGAAACAGTTAACAGTCAACAAATGTTGAGATAAGCAAATTAAGTGACATATGTGCGATTCCCTTTGATCCAATAGGTGTGATTGTTTCCCTGTGATCCAATAGATGCAATATGTGTGATTCCCTTTTCTCCCCCAAAAGGGTACAAAAACGGCTTGCTTTTTGAGTTCGGGGCCTTCAGCTTTGCTATTCAGGCACAGTTGAAGGTTCCAATATAGCTATATTGGCTTGAATAAACCCCCTGCATTTGCAGAAAGAGTTGTCTTAGTTTTGTTCTTTTGTTTCTCTGCGCCTGCCCCATGCAGAGATCTGCCAACCCCTAACAAAGGTATCTGAGCGTACTTGACCCCAATGGGATGTTGAAGGTTTTTGGGATTTTGTGATCAAACAGGGAACTGAGTGGGATCCAGAGTCTTGAAGTGACAATGGACTAAACTTGGAGAAATAGAATGCAAAGAAGGAAAATAATGCATGCTGAGAAACCATTTTAGACAGCATTAGTGTCTTTTATAAATTAGCTTCCAAGTTTTCTAACTCTCCATGTGTAGGTTGGACATTTTTTATACAATTACGCTTATGGTGAGTTTATTCGAATTAACCTATAGAAATTGCAAATTAGCATAGTTTATTTTTATTATTTATTTATTTTTTAAAGTTTTTATTTTATTGAATCACCGTGAAAAAAATTACATAGCTTTCAGGTTTAAGTCTCAGTTATATACTGATTAAACCCCTATCCCTTCACCAGTGCACATGTTCCTTCACTAAGAACCCCAATATACACCCTCTCACCCACCCCCCACCTAAGTAGCTAATGATCTTCCCTTTATTCTCTCTATACTTTGAATACACTCAATATTTCAATAGAGAACTCACTATTATTGTTTGGAATTTCCCCCAACAATCAGGCCTGCTGAAAAGGCATCATTTAATAAGTTCTTTTCATTGCTGAGAGTGAAGACTCTGAGTTCTTGGTTTTGGGTTTCTGATATTTTAGCGCAGCTCATGTCTAGATGCATAGCTGCAAGAAGCGGATCAGGTTGCCAAAATGGTACCCAAAGTCTTTAGGAGCAGAGGGTTCCTTTCTCACGCCACAGCTCTGGATCATATCTGGGCAGAAGGCGTGCTGGTAACGCCCCCCACCTTTCTCCCAGAACCTCCTAAAGGCTACATCACTGAAAAAGTTCTACCTCTGGGCTGGGAGTCTTAGAGGGTGGCTCTCCCCACGTGGATGCTGCCCCCACCGCCATTTTTGAAATTAACATAGTTCAATCAGAATCCAATTGATCTATCAGAAATCTTGTGTTTTTTTAAAAAAATTTTTTTTAGTCTTTTTGAGTTATACTGGGCAATGCACAGGGATTACTCCTGGCTCTGTACTCAGGAATTACTCCTGGCAGTATTTGGGGCTATATGTGATGCTGGGAATCGAACCCCTGTCGGTCACGTGCAAGGCAAACACCCTACCTGCTGTGCTATCGCTCCAACCTCTGCTGTGTTCTTGTCAAAAAGAAAATAATGCTTCCCAAGACTCTGGTATTGCAACTCTTTCTACTCTGACAGAAATCTGTGGACCTCCGGCTGAGGAGAGAGAGATGCGAAGGGAGGCCCCTTGCCAGGAACCAGGGAAACATCCTTGTCAGGAAAGGGACGGGATTAATTTTTGACATTCTGGTCATTCCCTTGCACTGCCGCGCTCAGGTGGATTCTCGTGTCTGAGGTTCCTGGGGTGCTAGGGGGAAATGAATTTTCCGTCGAGGTCCCTTTCTCTGACTCCAGGGGCCCAGACCGTCAGTGCTTCTCCCTCCTTACACTCCTGGGTCCCAGGACTGTCCCAGACAAGCTTTTCCCACCCCCCATCCGAATTTGGCCCAGGACACCTTCCGGCAGGCCTGGAGTCCGGGAAAGGAGCGCGGGGGAGGGGGGGTGTCTGCGGGTGTCAAGAGCAGGTTCTGGTCCGGGCGGGCTCTCGGGCTCGGGCTGGGTTCAGGGGTTCGGATCCCATCCGCCTACCTGCGGCCCGGAGTGGCCCGCCCGGCCTGTGGGTCTCCGGCGGGGGCCTGAGCGCGGTGACTCCCGCAGGGACTGTCGTGGAGCAGGCTAAGGGCCTGTGCTACTTCGCCAACGGGACGCAGCGGGTGCGGTTCGTGGCCAGATTCATCTACAACCGCGTGGAGACCGTGCGCTTCGACAGCGACGTGGGGAAGTTCGTGGCGGTGACCGAGCACGGGGAGCAGGACGCCGAGTACTGGAACTCACAGGAGGACTCACTGGAGCAGTACCGGGCCGCGGTGGACACGGTGTGCAGACACAACTGTGAGCTGGACGCCCCCTTGGCCTCGAGCCAGCGAGGTGAGCGCAGGGCGCGGGCGCGGGCGCGAGTCTCGGCCGGGGGTCGGGCGGGGGGCGCACCCGGACCCGCGCGGAGCCCGAGGGGCCCGGCAGGAGCGTGTCCGCGGGGAGAGGCGGGGCCCGGGGGCCTTAGGGGACTCGCTCCCGCAGCCGGGAACCCTCCCGCAGGGCGTCCCGGAGCTGCCCCGCTCCAACACAGCGCTCGGTCCAGAAATAGTTTCAGTGATTAAGCCAATTCCTAACAGAGTTTGAAACCCTTAGTACATAAAAGTCATTAAGTTCTTTACGTCATCTGGGGTGGAGACCAAATCTCCTTATGATAGTTGTAACCAGAAACCGTGTATGGTCTGTTCTTAAAAACAGGAATTTATCTTTGAGGTGCTGTTACGGCAAGCGTACCACCAGGGGGCACCAGAGGGCGGAGCCCACCAGTGTCTCAAGGTTCCCTCCCCAGCCCCTCCTCTGAGAGTATTTCCTTCCATATATTTCAGTGTTGTTGGGTAAAAAATAATACTCTCTCAGGAGTTTTAAAATGTGCAGATTAATACTTGTTTTCAACTCCAGTTCACCTAACTTTTAGCAGACTTTTCCTCCTTTGCCCTCTTCTGACCGCATCCTAAATTTATACAGCACTTCAATATTTATTTCCATAATATCGCATAAGTTAATATTTTTCTCACAAATGGTTGCCTATTTTTTTAACCCAAATGTGTAAAGAAAAATATATTTTAGAAATCCATATACCTGACTACACTTCTAGTCAGACAAGGAAACAGAACCGAAATTAGAGTGAAAGGCCTAATATAAAATTATGCCATTCGGTTGGGGATCGGAGACCGCCATGCTCACATCATGTTTTCAGTAACCAAACCACCTCTGAAAAAATCTCAACAAAGAGTTTTACTGAGAACATTCATGATGATAATGTCTGACTGCAAAATTAGCAACTCTGGTTTTTTAGATTTAATTACCATGAGATTCAAAGCAGTTTAAAATGAGCCAGTTTTAGTCATACAATCTTCCAACACCCATCTCTCTACCAGTGTAGTTTTCCCACCACCAGTATCCCCAGTTTCTCTCCTGCCTCTTCCCCACCTGTATCCCAAGTCTCTAATGGCAGGCACTTCTCTCTCCCTCTCTCTCTCTCTCTCTCTCTCCCTCTCTCTCTCTCTGTCCCCCCCTCGTTCTCTCTCCCCCCAACTTGGGCATTATGGTTTGGAATACAGATACTGAGAAGTTATCATCTTTGTTCCTTTACCTATTTTCAGCCCTCAGTTCTTACCCAGAGTGATCATTTCCAACTACCTTTGTCATAGTGGTCCCTTCTCTATCCCAACTCCCTTCTCCCCCAGCACTTGAGGCAGGCTTCCCACCAATCCTCCTGGCCCTTGTTCTACTGCACCTGTGTATTAGTGTCATATCCCGTTTTCCTTTTTTTTCTTTTATATCCCACAAATTCAATCATTCTATGTCTGTCCTTGTCCTAATTCATTTCATTCAACATGATACTTTCCATGTGCACACATTTATAAGTGAATTTTGTAACTTCATTTTTCCAAACAGCTGCATAGTTTTACATTATTCCAGTGTATCATACTTTCTTTAAACAGTCATCTGTTCTCGGGCACTGGGCACTCGGGTTGTTTCCAGATTCTGGCTACTATGAACAGTGCTACAATGAATATAGTCATACCGATGTACTTTTGGGCTCCTGGGGTATATCCCCAGTAGTGTTGCTGGACAATCTGGAAGCTCCATTTCTAGCTTTATGAAGAATGCCCATGTTGTTTTCCAAAAGGCTGAGCCAGTCGATATTCCCACTGACAAAGAAGGAGACTCCCTTTGTCCTCACATCCATGCCAGCACTGGTTGCTCTTGTTCATTTGATATGTGCCAGTCTCTCTGGTGTGAGATGATAGCTCATTGTTTCGATTTGCATCTCCCTGATGAATAGTGATGTAGGGCCTTTTTTTTTATGTGTCTTTTGGTCTTTGAGGTCTTTGAGGATATTGCTGTTCATTTTTTTCTTCCCAGGTTTTGATGCGTTGGATGGTTTTTACTTGTAAAGTTTTACCAGTGCCTTTTATACTTGGAAATTAGCCCTTCATCATATGGATAATGGGTAAATAATTTTTCCCAATCTGTTAATTATCTTTGTATCTTAGTCACTGTTTCTTTTGAGGTGCAGAAGCTTCTTAGTTCAATGTAGTCTCATTTGTCTCTCTTTGCTTCCATTTGTTTGTTCAGTGCTGTTTCATCCTTGAAGATTCCTCTAGCATCAATGTCTTAGCGAGTTTTCCCCACATTTCCCTTTAGGTATACTATGGATTCAGGTCTGATATTGAGGTCTGTAATCCATTTTGATCTGACTTTTGTGCCTAATGTTAGAAAGAGGTCTAAGTTCATTGTTTTCCCTTTTATCTTTTTTTTTTTCTGTAGCTGCCCAGTTTTCCCAGAACCACTTGTTGAGGGGGATTTCCTTGCTCCACTTCATATTTCTTTCTGCTGTAATCAAAGACCAGGTGATTATATATTTGAGGATCTATGTCAGGATATTCAACACTGTTCCATTGTTCTGCAGGTCTGTTACATCGCTTTGTAGTACAGTTTGTAGTTGGGGAAGGTGATGCCTCCCATTTTTATTCCCTAAGGATTGCTTTAGCTTTTTGTGGGCTATATGTTCCATATGAAAAATAAGTAATTCTTTAAAGAAAGAATAACAAGAAATCTTAAGAGTTCATAAGGTAATCAGCTATTTAATTTAACACTGTGAATGTTAAGAGAACAAGTGAAAATAAAATGAGAGAACATAAGTTATTTCAAATAAATAAAACATACATGAAATATTTACCATATTGTTATTATACAAAGGAATAAGAAATATAATAAAATGGATTTATGGATAAAGGATTAGACAGTAAAATGGAAGGAGTGTGCATTACCAAAAGTAGTAATAGGAGAAGATAGAGTGGAAGAAATATGATACTTTGTCATTGTTTTTAGTTTCAAGGTTCCCTTTTTTTCCTTAAAAAGTGATAAGCTTATGTTTTTTCTTTTTTCTTTCTTTTATTTTCAAGATGCGTAGCTATTTGCTGTATTTTGTTTATTTATTTATTTTTATTGAATATCCATGAGCTTCAGTTACAAAACTTTCATGTCTGAGTTATACAATGATTAAACACCCATCCCTGCACCAGTGTACATTTCCCACCAGCAATGTCCCCAGTATTCCTCCTCCCCTCATGTCCCATGCCTCCCCTGCTCTATGGCAGACTATTTCCCTCTTACTCTGTCTACACTTATGGGTATTATAGTTTGCAATACAGATACTGAGAGGCTTTCATATGTGGTCCTTTATCTACTTACACCTGGTGATACTCAGGAGTTACTCATGGCACTGTGCTCAGGAATGAGTCCTTGTGGACCTTGGGGTGCCATATGGGATGTCGGGGATGAAACCCTGGTTGGGCATGTGCTAGGCAAATACCCTTACTGATGCACTATCCCTTCAGCCTCCCAAAGTATAAAAGTTTGAAATAGCTTTCCTGTTTCTGTTTCCAGATTGTGAATCCTATAGATTCCTATAAAGATTGTGAATTGTTTCTGAGTTCCCAGTGCTTATCAGATTTCTATTAGTTGAATTAATTAATAAATACACAAATAAAAAATGTGTATATTATATTAAAAGGAGATTTAGCTTAATGATAGAAACATTTCTGGGAAATGCATAAAATATGCCATCTGAGCTAAGGTTAGGGTGAAAGCTGACAGAGTTGCTTTGCTGACCAGCAGCATGATAGACATGCTTTTATTCTCAAATGAGAGTGTTGAAAGTCTCAGAGCATCAGGAGAAAGTCAAAATTATGATTGTCTTCCCTATTTCAAGGAGCACTGGGACTTGCAGAGCATTGTGTTATATCCCAGTTCACCTTAGTTACTAGAAATTGTCCTGATGTAAGAGAAAATAAGTTTATGTTTATTATAAAATATTATCATATGACCTATATAATATGAAATATACATTTTTAAGTGTTGAATTTTTTCAGCTATTAATATTAACAGAGTAAATCTTTCTCTTGGTACTGTGAACTAACTAATGTGTTTATTCAAGCTAACAAAATGACTAAGCTTGGATCCTAATAAAATATCTGGATCCAAGGGATCTTTTCACTTTGGTACCAAGGAAGGACTCAGCCTCATGGGATGACTTGCTGCCTGGACTCTATCTCAGTGTGTGTATTTATGTCCGTTGCTTTTCTCAGCGCAACCTAAGGTGACCGTCTACCCATCCAGGACAGAGGCTTTAAATCACCACAACCTGCTGGTCTGTTTGGTGACAGATTTCTATCCAGGCCAAGTCAATGTTCGGTGGTTCCGGAATGAGCAGGAGGAGACAGCAGGAGTTGTATCCACCCACCTTATTAGGAATGGGGACGGGAGCTTCCAGATCATGCTGGAAATGACGCCCCAGCTTGGAGATGTCTACACCTGCCAAGTGGAGCACCCCAGCCTCGAGACCCCCATCACCATAGAGTGACGTAAGTGACAGTTTGTTTTCTGTAACTATGGGTCTCTCAAGTCAGTTGGCAGAGATTCTCCTAGTCTCGTTTATTTTATTCTTATTTCTTTTTTGTATGAAACTTTATTTCAACGCTTATTTATAATTTGCAAACTAGTACACAAACACTGGTTGAGCTTTCAGTGTCACTGGTTTCACTCACTGAGCTCAATGGGCTTCTATGCATTTTCCCCATGTAATTATTGTGCTCCTACTGGGCTGCCAGCTCTCTGAAGTGTGGTCGTGTCACATGGTAGGCAGCAGCATGCTTCAAGAGCTTTGGAACTTCCAGTGTCTCCTGGCGTGTCTCCCAGATCAATTGTGAAGCTGGGCTGTTTCTCTGGTTGTAGCAGGAGCTGGATATGGATGGGTGGGGCACTGGGCTTTGGCATGGTGGAGACTCTCTCTGCCCCCAACCACTTAAGGCTCTAGAGATCTGCACCATGGGGCGATTGGCCATCCTGGAATAAGTCAGCTGCCAGTGTGTCTGTGAGGTCAGTCATAAAGCCGGACCTTTTCTCTGGTCGTGGTGGGAGCATGTGTCAAATTTTTTTTTCGACATCATTAGTGATTGGATGGAAACTACAGGAAACTTGATTACAAGAACATCTGAATATTTAGGATTACATTTTCTTTCCAGTTATTAGGGAGATTATACCACATATTGTGGTCCTAGAACCCGGCTCTGATAGCTCTGAAACATTGAATATTAGAGTTCATAACTGGGGTCTTAGGGCAAAGGTACATCAGGGACCTAGACTCTATTGACTCTGTTCCCCACTTCCCTCTTCTCTCATCAGCTCACTCTATCTAAGAATATGATCTAAGAAGATGTCTAAGAATATGTCTTTTCATCTTGTAAGGAGTGGTGAAAATGAAAAACAAGTTTCTTCTGACACCTCGTATTTCATGCTCAAGTTAGACTCTAGACCCTCAGCTGAGGACCTCATGGGGGTGGGGCAAATGCTGACTCTCAGATTTTGCTCCCTAGGAGCCCAGTCTGAATCTGTCCAGAGCAAGATGCTGAGTGGCATTGGAGGATTTGTGTTGGGGTTGATCTTCCTTGGACTGGGCCTCTTCATCAATTACAAGAACAAGAAAGGTAAATTAATGTGGGAAAATGAGGAAAATAAACTATAGATTAATCTGTCCATTCACGGAAATTCTGCCTCCAGAATAGCCCTTTTTCTCCTAACCCTGAAAGGAAGGATGCCTTGCTGGTGTGAAATGAGTTAGAAAACCGTCCCCGAGTCTTTGGAGTCTGATTTGAATAGTTAAAGTTTGAGATGTAACATGAATATATGTTCTAGGACTTTCCCATTCTCCATAGTCTTAGTGGCTTCTTTATAAAGTTTTCTTTTTTCTTTTTTGCTTTTTTGAGTCACACTGGACTATGCTCAGGGGTTACTCCTGGTTCTGCACTCAGGAATTACTCCTGGCGGTGCTCGGGGGACCATACGGGATGCTGGGAGTCGAACCCAGGTCGGCCACGTGCAAGGCAAATGCCCTATTTGCTGTGCTATTACTCCAACCCCCTAAACATTTGTTTATTTAAGACTCAAACCCAGTTGCCTCCCTTCAATTAGAAGTGTGGTGTATGTATATATGTAAGCTACTCAGTCAAAGATTCTGTAATCAGGAGGTTTCCAAACAACAACCAAACTTGAATCTGTGCCTGTGGCTGCTGGGAGGGAGGGAACCCGGGCTCATTGGTGGAGGGAAGTTCACTCTGTGGTTGAATTGGTGTGGGAACAAGGTATGCCTAAAACTGTATTATAAAAAAACTTTGAAACTAATGGCAAATTAATAATAAAACAAAGAAAAGGAAAGAAAACAAAGAAGGTTGGAACATTGACTTCTAGTGGCAGTTTTATACTTGGATGGGGTATGGTGGGGGATTTAGTTTCTGGTAGTTAAGTTATTGTAACAGATAGCTAGGGGAGAATAAAAATCCAACTGTGTTTCAAATTTCACTTCTGTTTGGTAAAAATGAGAAACTGTCTGTTGGAGTAATGAAACCTTTCTATCCCTTATTTCCTTTTGTAGGACTTCACGGGCCATTGCCAACAGGTGCTCCTTTTTTGCTCTCATTCAATGTGGGGTGTGGGAAGGAATAAGTACAGGAGGAAAGGGTATGAGGTGAACATATCCAGACACAGTGATTTCAACTTGTGACATATTTGCCCTTACAAAACCAACAGTTAGTAGAGAATTATACTTAGATTCTGTAGAAACTGCTGAGCTTGTTCCCTCAGAAGAGGATACACATTGGCCGGATCTTTCTATGAAACTGCAGTCAGAGATACAGCTTGGTTTTAGAGATTAATATTTTGTCTACAGTGTGTCACATATTGGAGGCTACTTCCTGTGTGTAGTTATAAATGCCTGAACATTGGGGCAGAGAGATAGTATAGAGGGTAGTGTGATTGCCTTGCCTTGCATGCTACTATCCTGGGTTCCATTTCCAGTACCCAAATAATCCCTGAGTTGAGCTGGGTGTGATCCCTTGAGCAGTGAGCTAGAAGTAAGTTTTGAAAACTGCTGGGTATGCCCCACCAAAAACAGAAAGGTGAAAGTAGCTACTAGAGGTGGAAAGTAGCTACTGGAGGTGGAAAAGTTGAGTTTTAATTAGATTTATAAAAAAATTGAAGTCTTCATATCCTTCATAAAGATAACCTCTCTGCTTCTGACACATCCGAGCAGATCTGTTAGTTGCCATTTGCTTTTTAGATGATTTGATCTTAACTCAGATGTCATGGGAGGCGAAGACCATGTGACATGGCCCTCAGCTTTCTCAGGCTGATTTCTCAAGGGTAGGAAAGAGGTTCCTTCCTCAGGGTGCATATGCTCATCACTCTCTCTCCTACAGGGCTCCTGCACTGACTCCTGAAGGTTTCCTGAAGAGTTTGATGATACTTCTTTCTGCTCTTCTGTAATACCTGCCTGTAACTGCCCATAATTCCCAGTTGCCTGCAAGTTTTTGTCTCTGAGATTGGAATCCTCTGATTCTGAGACAGTCATTAGGTCACTTCCTAATCACTGTTTAGAGAGTCTGGCTGTGCAATTTCATCCTGTACTGACCCCAGTGCCTGTCTGTGCTGCAGCTGTGAAGCCAAGGGCTTCTTCTTTCCCGTTGTGTGTCCATAAGCTGTTCAAGAGAAGCACATGAAACCATCTCTCTGGCTATAGAGCTTTCCCATAATTAAACACAATTATGAATAATATATATCATGAGCTTTCTAATTTATGCTAATTATACATTTTAAATTGATATGACATTATATTAGTAATGTATTATAAAACTTATCTGAATCTATATATTATGGAATAATTATGATAAAATGTCTAGTTAATGTCCATGTACTTATAATCAAAATATTTTTCTTGTAGTGAGAATCTTTCAGGCAAGCTCTTTTAGTTGCTTTAAAATATACAAGTTTAGGGGCTGGAGCGATAGCATGGTGGGTAGGGTGTTTGCCTTGCACGCGGCCGACCCGGCATCCTGTATGGTCCCCCAGCACAGCCAGGGGTAGTTGCTGAGTGAATGAGCCAGGAGTAACCCCTGTGCATCGCCAAGTGTGACCCAAAAAGCAAAATAATAATAATAATAAGTAACAAAATAAAATATACAAGTTTATGAACTATAATCACCATGATATACATTATATGACCAACAACCACTAAGCTTCAACAGCCCAAATTTTGGGAAGATGTTTTGTACTCTGGATAACTTATTGCCTTTTAAGACTTTTTCCAAAGAGGAGCTCTAAACTATGCCAACAACTATTGGAGCTGTGTTGGAACTAAGGATATAACTATTCTGAGATAAAAAGTTTTATTTATTTTCTCTTTAAATGTAGGTTACAATAGTGTTAACTCTCATGGTTTTTAGGAGTGAAATCAAGCACCTACACTACTAAAACATCCCAGAACCTCAATCCCTGTCCTGATATCTCTTCTGATCCACTTTCCTTTCACACACCCCCAGCCCTGCCGCCCCCATCCCTTGCACAACTTCTTCGGTTCTTTTGTTTACTCCCTGGCTTCAACACTCTCTCCAGTTTGAGAATTTCAGTTTTGCAATCAAATGAGAATGCTTTGCCTTCAATCTTTATCAATTCCCTATCTTGTTTTTTGTTTCTGAGAAATATTTAATTTATACTTTAGGTCCTTTTTCTTTTTTTTTTAAGGAAACATGCATATACTCACACACACACAGAGTGTGTTTACAAGAAGTCATGATGTACTGCAAGTATCTGCAAAGCATGCGTTGAAAATAGGACCATTTAAAATACATTTTTTTAGTATTTTAAAAACAAATAATTAAGCAAAACTTTATATGAAAAAGAAAATATCTAAGAAGGTAGTTCAAATAGAGAAATTGCAGTGAAAAGTAACGTTTTGCAGAGCTGGCAGTTTATTCTCATTAGTAATTAGAGAAATACACACAAAAGATTCTATGAAAAACTTCTCATATCCTCCAGACAGGTGGAACATAAGACAAGATATGGGGATGTTGAGATAATACAAGGATTATGGCACATGACTTGCTTATACTCAACTCAGGTCTGAATCTAGGTCATTATGGTCTGCTAAGCATCACTAGGTGTGGCTCTAGAGGCCCTTAAAAATCGCTGTTGTGTCTTGAAATCTCCGCTGTTGTGTCTTGAAATCTTCGGGGGTACATGTCCTGAGTGGTACCACGTCGTGGCCCTTACATTGAATCTCCACCTCTGTTGGCTGAGATCATGAGATGATACCCTGGATTCCGTGAGGACTCCAGTCCTCAAAATGAAACTCTAAAGTATCAAAAGCTGTCAAAATTGAGTTATTGTGTAAGTGGATCATGAGAGTGTACCCAGAGAAAACCTATTTTAATAACACTAAGATTTAAAGTTGAACATAGGCATACTAATAATTTGTAATCCTCAGGCTTCCAAACAGTTTCAATATTAGTATAATTCAGCTGAAAAAGAATCAAAGCTCCAAGATATATATATAAAACAATGGTACTAACTCAAGAACTCTCCAGATTATATGGGTAATTACATAGTTGTGCCATCCAAAAAACATAATCCACAATACAATGAAAATAAGTGAACAACTGCTATAGAAAAGATCTTTGAGCATAATGTTAGAAGTTACACATAATGTTAGAAAAAGAAGCAAGAAAATTCACATTTATTTAGTGGAGACTTAAAGGAGCAAATACTTATCTATGTTGTATATGACTACATTCACAGATTTTACAAACTTGACAAAAGCAAAACAAGATTAAGTGGGTCATAATGAGTGTACTTCTAGGAAGTAAACATAGTGTTATGGTATCTTTTGATTAATAGTTATTTTGGACCCAGTTATTGACTATTTGATAGTTCCAATGTTTGTTAAACTTTACATATGTATGCTTGATATCATATCTCTATTATGCTATATTTCAAAGTACTGTACAAAAGTGGGAATGCAAGGATCTGTAAAGATAGTATGGTGCTTACCTTGCATATGGTCTATCTGAATTCAATCCCGGGCACTCGGTATGGACCCTGAGTCCTGCCAGGAGTGACCCCTGAGTTCAGGGTCAGGATTAGTAAGCTCTTAGCACTGTAGAACATAGTACAGAAAAACAAAAACAAAAACCCTAAATACAAAAATAAAATGAAATTCTACTATTTAAAAAATGAAGTGAGGAGGTTTGTGCAGTGAGGCCAAACAGAATTTGGGATTTAGAGGATACTAAATAATAGTTCTTTGTTTTTTATGAATCATTTTATGGTCCTATTTATGATCTGAGCACTTGGTGCAAACTCAGAATTAGTGATATTCACTCCCTGAATTTGTTCTCTACCCAGTTTGTAAAAAAAATCTCATACTCCATAGTGTTAGCACTCTCACTCCTGTGGTAGAAAATTGTGTTTTTCAGATAATGAGGCTGCAGAGACCATTGTTGTCTAAATTTTTCGAACCCTGGTTCTAATAATTGATGAATATCATGTTGCCCAGAAAATACCTTGGACTGCAAATATTTTTCATTTATTTCCTGGCATTTCTTAATACTTGTCCAGTGGGTCCACTGGCATTTGTCTTGCTTCTGGCATAGAAATGTACCTTTTCTTTTACTTCCATCTTTGAGACCCAAAAGTGAAACTGTATTTCCTTCCCTGCAGAGATGGGGACAAAAGAAATCTAGTTGAATTCTTCTCTGTGGAAGGAAAAGTCTGGATTCTGATAGGAGACCTTTGAAGACTCTCTCTGGGATTTGGTTAGAGTGTAACACACTTGGCCCAAGCCTCAGAGACCTAGTCAATTCCCAGATCTGGGCTCTCTGAAGAGACAGTGAGCTATGGAAGTCTTCCCCATCATTAGATCATCCATCAAGAGTCCAGCTAAGGTACAAGGGCTCATGGGAATAATTGCCTCAAAGTTGAAAAAGACACATTTTACTGAAGGTTGGCAGTTAGCACAGTTTCCATCAATTAGCCTGATTTTCAATCTGCATAGGAAAAATTTAGGAAACCTAAAGGTTTATTGATTTGACAATTCATAGGGGAAAGCACCTCTGAATACTAGGGCAATCCAACAAATTTTGTTCTCATTGTTTTCTGAATAAACTTTTTAGGTATGTTGTTTGCCTTTCATGCAGCTGACCCAAGTTCGATTCCACCACGCCTCTCAGAGAGTATCTCGCCCGCACGGCAGAGCCTGGCAAGCTACCTGTGGCATATTGGATATGCCAAAAACAGTAGAAAGTCTCATGAGAGACGTTACTGGTGCCTGCTTGAACAAATCGATGAGCAACAGGATGAAAGTGACAGTGATGTACATACCTTCTTTATTTTCCAAATAAATGTGTTTTTCTTCACTATTCGTCTCTTGAGATTCTTCTCTGTGAGGGAAACACCATAGACGTGAAAGTCTGGGTAAGATGTCGCATTGGACTTCCTTTATTTCAAAGAGAAATTACTCTTTCCACACTGGGTTCATGGCTTCCTAGAAAGTTGGTGACAGGGATAATTTTCCATGGCAGACAAAACAAGTGAAAAAAAAGTAAAGTTTGATGAACACTGCCCAGGCTAGTGAGACCTGTGTGGACTTTTATCAGTTCTAGATTTCTCCTGGCACTTCTCTGGTGACTGAGGTGGGTAGAGAGGGAAGCAATATACTACCATGAACATACTCCCTACACCACATTCACCACTCATGTAACCATCTTTCCCCAGGAACTCCAACATCCCTAGCTCTCAACCTGCCCACCCTTACTCATTTGTGTGGAATAGTTCTCCCATTGTGTTGGTTTTGGTTCTTTGTTCTTACCTAGCTCTAAGTCCATCTATGAAATAAATCATTCCATATCTATCCCTTTCTTTCTGTTTGACTTGACTCAGCATGATATCCTCTAGTTCCAGTTAGGATATGGAAAATTGCATGCTTATATTCTTAGCAGTGCCTAGTATTCTATTTTGTATATATACAACAACTTCTTGATCCATTCATCTGTAATTTGGTAATAGGTTGTTCCCATATCTTTGGTATTATTTTAAGTACTGCTCAAAATAATGAGGGTGCATATATATATCCTTTTGAATGAATGTTTTTGTTTTTTGGGCAAGTTATAAGAAGTGGTATCACTGAGTGGTATGGAAGTTCTATTCCAATGTTTTGGAGATATATACATATTCCTTTCTATAGAGGTTGAACTGGACCAACAGTGGATGAGGGTTGGTCCTTCCCATCTCATCTCCATCAATACTATTTCCAATTTTTTTGATATGTGCATCCTCACAGTATGCTTTTGAGATGACATCTCAATGATGTTTTGATCTACTTTTCACTAATCATGAATGGTGATGAACACTTTTGCAATTCCCTGTTGATCATCTGTATGTCTTCTTTGGAAGATGTTGGGTGGTACTGAGTCATCCTAGCTCTTCCACCTTGAAGCTTAGTGTTTATTGGAAATGGTTCAATCAATACAGTGCAACTGAGGCACACCCAATTCCATCAAGCATTAATAATCTTACATTGCTTTTCTCTTCCCTTTATGTCCTTTGCATGATTTATTGAACAATATCCTTTTGTATAGACACAGGAAAAAAGTTCATACTATGTTTTGTAACATGGGAGTTAATTGACTCCAAAATAATATTTACTCCTGGGCATCCATATTTACTTGACTTAACCCTCAGTTGCTCTTTGTTCCTAGCACCCCAAAACTAGAGGTCCGATGAGGGACTGGTTGACCAGCACAAGCTGTGTGCTACCCCAGCATCAAAATGGACCAGGCCAAGCACGGTATTACTTAGCAATAAGTTAAGAGCTTGGTCATGGACAAACTCTGTCATGACACAAAAAGGAGTAACTGAATAAGGATCCTGCTGGGGTTAGGAAAGACTAACCTGGCCTGAGAACTGTGGTTTAGAATATATAGCGAGATGTCCCCAGGAAAAGCCAACCTTTAAGTTTAGTAGATCTCTTACAGTGTTCATACAAAATGACTAGAAATTTTATAAGAAGCAAATTTACTATGATTGTTTAAATGGATTAGTGTCTGAGGAAAGAAGAAAGCAATACATCCTGGATGGAATCCCATCAGTGAGTGGATCTCCTAATAATCTGGAGTGCTTAACCCTCAAATGAAATTTTGTCCTTGAGTTAATCTTCTAAAGGAATGGCTTTACATGTTTTTGTTGTTATGATAATGTTCAGCCTCACCTTTTTGTATCCCCACCCTTCATGGTTTCTATAGAACTATGCTCTAAGGGGTAAGAGAGGATTCGATTTTGAAGACTAGAAAATGGAGACTAGATGTTGAGATGAGGAGGAGAACTGGGACTTTGGAACTTTGGGATTACAAAGAGACTCGGATAACTGGGAATTATTATGACTGGGAATATGCCCAAAACTATGACTAAGACTGGGCCATGTGGGGAGAGATTGGACTACAAGGGACAGCGGGGAGGGGACCCAAGAAATAAACTGACTGGCCTGGGGCTTCATTCCTGTTTCTCTGTTACCTGACTCCTTCCTTCGTTCAGTATTTACCCATCTCAGTCCTGGGGAGGCGATTCTCAGCCACTTAACGTGCTTGTGCCTGCTTGGGCATCACCTTTTTTCTCTTGGAAGCTTACAGCAAAAATGATCATCTCCTAATCCCATTTATGAAAGTTATTGTTTGTGTTGTTGGTTTTTGTGTGTACTTTGTAAATGTTTAATATTAGCCCTTTATCTGATGTACTGTGTGTGATCATTTTTTTCCATTTCACAGGGTGTCTTTATTTACCAGCAACAGTTTTATGTTTGAATCTTCTAAAGTATTAAAGGGCTCAAAACAAAAAAATATTTTTGCATACTAAAATTTATTCCTTTTTCTAACTATCTATATAAATAAACATAATTTTATGTATTTGTATACCCTCTATAAGCCATTGCTTATATACCAAGATTTATAATTTCTAATACTAACTCCACAAGAGAAGTAGTTTTACATCCACGTTATGGTTGAGAAAAATGTGACTCAGACATATCTTTTTTAGTTTCAAATATTTCATTACTTTGCTTAGTTAAAAAATTTAGAATACTTTAAAGAATCTTTGGTACATCTATATATGGAATACTATGCAGCTGTTAGAAAAGTTGAAGTCATGAACTTTGCATATAAGTGGATTAACATGGAAAGTATCATGCTAAGTGAAATGAGTCAGAAAGAGAGGGACAGACATAGAAAGATTGCACTCATCTGTGGAATATAAAATAACAGAGTAGGAGACTAACACCCAAGAATAGTAGTATTCAAGTATACAAGGAAGTTGGCACCATGGCTTGGAAGCTGGCCTCACATGCTGGGGGAAATGCAGCCCAGATAGAGAAGTAAACACCAAGTAAAAGGTGGTTAGAGAGGGAAGGTAGATGCATGCTGAAAGTAGACTAGAGACTGAACACGATGGCCAATCAATACCCCAAAGGAGAGAGAGAACAAAATGGAATACCCTGCCACAGAGTCGGGGTGGGGAGTGTGGGAGGGATACTGGGTTCATTGGTGGTGGAGAATGGACACTGATGGAGGGATGGATTGTTGAACATTGTATGAGGGAAACACAAGCATGAAGATGGGTAAATTTGTAACTGTACCCTCATGCTGACTCACTAATTTAAAAAAAATAATTAATTTTAAAAATTAAAAAAAAATTTAGAGTGCTATCTTTATAGAAAGTCAAATTCCAGATTTTAATTTAGGTTTCTTTGCATCAAAGTCTAAAGTACCAAAATTTAAAAAAAAAATTTATTTTATTGAATCACCGTGAAAAAAATACAAAGCGTTAAGGTTTAAGTTTCAATCATATAATGATTAAACCCCCATCTCTTCACCAGTGCTCATGTTCCACCACCAAGAACCCCAATATACCCCCCTCCCACCCACCCCTCACCTAACTAACTAATGATCTTCACTTTATTCTCTCTATACTTTGAATACATTCAATATTTCAATAGAGAACTCACTAGTATTGTCTGGAATTTCCCCCCAACAATCAGGCTTGCTGAAAAGGCATCATTCAACAATTCCTTTTCATTGCTGAGAATGAAGACTCTATGAGCTCTATGAGGTTTTGGATTTCTGCTATTTTAGCTCAGTTCACAGTCTAGATGCATTTCTGTAAGAAGCCGCTCTGGGTGCCAAAATGGGTCAGAAGACCTCTTGGGTCATAGTCTTTAGGAGCAGAGGGTTCGTTTTGCGCGCAGCAGCTCCAGATCTTCTGAAGTACCAAATGTTATATGTTTTAATTTAATTCAATATCAGGCTTACTGCTGTATGGCACAGACAGATACAAACTAATATATTTTATTTTTGTTCTGTGATACTGTTCAAGTTGCAAAACCTGGACACAGCAGTTGCATGATAGAAATACTGTGCAGGGGAGGAGCCAGATGAGAACTAGATAACTTGGAGAGCATTAAGATAGAAGCATTGCACTGTAGCACTATAGTCTCCTTGCTCATCGATTTGCTCAAGCGGGCACTAGTAATGTCTCCATTGTGAGACTTGTTACTGTTTTTGGTATATAGAATGCTCTGCGGGTAGCTTGCCAGGCTCTACCGTGAGGGTAGGGTACTCCCAGTAGCTTGTCAGGCTCTCCGAGAGGGACACAGGAATCGAACCCGAGTCGGCGGCTGCAAAGGCAAACGCCCTATTCGCAGTGCTATCATTCCAGTCCAAGATAGAAGCAGTAGAGGACACTACATGGACCAAAACATGTTTAATGACTAAAATTAGCTAAAATGTTTCTAAGTAGAACTTCAAGAATGCATTAGCTATGTCTGGGAAATCCTAAAAGATAGCACAATAAAACAGTCCTCTTTGAAAAAAAATCAAGGAATATGAAAGAAAGATCAAATTTGATTGGTAGCTGAGGTACTTGGTTTTTGTTTGTTATTGACAAATAATCGACAAAAATTTATGCTTTAAGCATACAATGTACCCTCCATCAATCTGTACTCACCACCAGACTGCCAATATCCCTCTACTAGAATCTCTATGTGTCTTTTGGTTCTTCTCTTGCCTTTATTCCCCTTTCTCTGGCTTCCACTCGGCCGAATCATGCTGTTTAGTAGAATCTCAGGATTAAATTTCATTTTTCATTGCCTATTATCTTGTTTGTTTCTTCACACCCCACGTATAAATGAGATCATCTACTGTCTGTCGTTGTCCTTTTGCACTTCATTCACTTCACTGACATGACACACTCCAGTTCCATTCCAAATTTTAGAAAACCGCAGATTTTATCTTTTCTTATAACTGAGCAATATTCCATTGTGTCTATGTATTACAATTTCTTTGTCCACTAGTCTGTTTTTGGACATTTGGGTTCTTTATTGCTCTTGCAGTGAGCAACAGGTATGTAGACATATTCATGAATTCGTGATTTAGTGTCCTTGGGATATAGCAAGAAGTGGAATTGTGGGATTCTATGATATCTTTTTTTTTTTTTTTGCTTTTTGGGTCACACCTGGCAATGCACAGGGGTGTCTCCTGGCTCTGCACTCAGGAATTACCCCTGGCCGTGCTCAGGGGACCATATGGGATGCTGGGATTTGATCCCGGATCGGCCGTGTGCAAGGCAAACGCCCTACCCGCTGTGCTATCGCTCCAGTACCGATATCTCTTTTTTTTTCTTTTCTTTTTGGGTCACACCCAGAGCTGCACAAGGGTCACTCCTGGCTCTGCACTCAGGAATTATCCTGGAGGTGCTCAGGGGAACCATATGGGATGCTGGGAATCAAACCCAGGTCGGCCGCATGCAAGGCAAACAAACGCCCTACCCACTGTGCCATTGCTCTAGCTCCTCTATTTTTATTCTTTTAGAAGTCCTTGTATTTTTTCTGAAGAGGATGAACCAATTTACAATCCTACCACCAGTTCCTCCTGTTTCTTTAATTCTGTACCCCTTTGAGTACCAAAAACCAAAAAGCAGGTTGTTTCTTGCTTTTTTTGGAGGTAGTCTATTTTCACTGATATGAGGTGAAGTGAGCTCATTGTTGTTTCTATCTACTTCTCCCTGATAACCAGTGGTGATGGACACTTTCTCTTATACTTATTGTCAATCAGTCTGTCTTCTTTGAGAAGTATTTATTCTACCTGAGGTATTTCGACTATACACCTACTGATAGTCCCATCACAGAACTCACAGAGTGTACTACACCCAATTCTTTCACTATTTATTACGTTTCTCACGATATATGGATTTGTGTTTTGCTCTTTTCCTGCCGAATGTCTGACATCCTACTAATATTCAGCAAGTGAGGAAAGAAAAGAGGAAATTATAAAAAGCTAATATTATATATACCTTGAACAAAATTGTCCAATTAGATGTACTGGATTAAATCATACTACACTGGTTTTGATTCTGTTTTGGTGCCCTCAGATAAGTTCATTGTCACTTATCTGAGTGTTAAGTGACAAACATTCACTTGAGTGCTCAATGGATATAAGAGCTTAATCATCAGTAGAAGAAAAATAGTAACCATCTCCATGAAAAGAGAAAGAGGAAGATTAGAGACAGTGGTGAGGAATGACAGAATACTCAAAAATTAAGGATTCATTTGATTAATTTCAGAGGGAATCAGTTGTCCTCCTCAAAGACTAATATTTACTAGAGATCTTAGAGACAATATTTATTTTACACAATGTTGTAATACTAACAACGTCCTTTTATAAATATTCTCATACCATATAGCATGCAGAATAAGCTATTTTAAAGTAATATAGCTTACTTTATGTATGCTTCCTTAGAAAAATAAGAAAAAATTATCAGAGAATTCTTGGGTAAAAAATAAATGTATTGTTCTAAGCTAGTTATGACTGGAGAGTAATAATAATAAACATGCCATTAACTCATTAAAAAGTAAGAGACAAAACTGTGAGGCAGAAAATTTAAATTAGGTTTCTGGTGAAGGAAGCTAAAACCACTGGGCAAAGCCTGTGAAATTCTGCCGTCCTAGAACACTAAAAGGGAAAGACAGACCAGATTCTAGCTGGGGAGGAAGTAGGGGCTGGGGATTTCACCTACAGACTGTGCCAAAGTTGAATTCCACAATGTATGAAGTCAATTTCTTCTGCTCCTTGATTTACATTGCTAGGAAGGAGAGAGCAAAATCTTGTATGAAGGGATAAATTCAGCAAAAAGAGTTGAAAACCTCCTGTTGGTATCGACAGTAGCACTGGAGAGTTTAATCAGAACATCCAAGTTAAATCCAAGGCTCTTTACTTTCCCTTTGTTTTTGACCTTCCTGTTCCTCACACATACTCATCAGCTGACTGTGTTGTCTCCTAACATGCAAATGTCTACCGGTTTTTTATGTTTCATTTATTCAGTACACACATGAATTTAATAAGACGAGGAGTACAACATGGATCTGGAGCTGGAGAAAACAATCTGGCAGCTGCCTATGTATAGTCAGCTTAGAAGTTTTGATCCACAAGGCACATGAGCAATATGCTCAGAACAAAATTTAACTTGGATGTTCTGATTAAACTCTCCAGTGCTACTGTCGATACCAATGGGAGGTGTTCAACTCTTTTTGCTGAATTTATCCCTTCATACAAGATTTTGCTCTCTCCTTCCTAGGAATGTAAATTCCAAGATTTTCTTAGTAATTTCTGAGTTTTGTTTCCCTAATCTCACAAATCATGACTTTTTACGTAACTCTACTCCCACATAATAATCCTTGAATCCTTCAAAGTCATAGACCTTCTACCTTAATGAGCACACCTACAGAGATAGAAGCTCAGGACTAAAGTATAGACAACAGGGAAATAGGAGCTCTTCCATATTAGCTGGAAAAAATGTGGGTTGGATGTCTTCCCTTTGATAGAATATGGAGCATCAGGGCAGATTTGTTCACAATTAATTCCAAAGATATTTTCTTTCTGTAGACTTTTCTGAGTCGACTGTGCTCCCCAAGTCTCATGTGATGCTGGGTGAGGTCAACATCCTCATCTGTTTGTGGACAACATCTTCCCTCTCATGATCAATGTTACATGATCGAAAATTGAGACTCAGTCATGGAAGGTATTGCTGAGACCAACTTTATTCACTCCTGGCTCTGCACTCAGGAATTACTCCTGACAGTGCTCAGGGGACCATATGGGATGTTGGGAATCGAATCTGGGTCAGCTGCATGTGAGGCAAACGACCTACCCGCTGTGCTATCACTCCAGCTCCAGGTCACTGTTTCTTTTGATGTGCAGAAGATTCTTAGTTTAATGTAGTCCCATTTGTTTATGTTAGTTTCCACTTCTAGCATTATTTTCTGTCACAGCTCATTGTATTTCTTCTCTCCTCCAATGTCCCTCCTCTCACCTCTTCTCTGGGAGTTTAGGTGCTCTATCACCCCAAAACTCACATGACCCTCATATACTCTCCCGATTTCTTGATTTTTTAAAAGCTCAATTGTTATCTACTGTTGGATATTAACCCTAAGTGTTTTAGGCCTCATCAATGAATTTCCCTTTTTCCTTCCCCCACAGAAGCTTACATTGCTCTTATAAGCACCCCTAATTCCCCGAGATTATCTTTAAACTGTATTTTATTTTTGCTTTATCTCTCATTGTTACATTCCCCAAGTCAATCTGGGTTACTTATAAGTCAAAACTTCTAGCATTTCTGGACTTTATATTTGTAGTGAATTACTTGCTTTTCCATTTCCCCTATAGCCTTTTCATATTTTACTGTAGAGCAATGTTCTTTGCTTAGACACAAAAAGACCAATAATGCTCACTGTTAATGCTATGCCCCTAATATTTGGGAGGTGATTGACTATAAAATATATCTACTCCTAGGAAATCCATCATATTTACTGATTAAGTCTTTAGTTGCCAAAGATTATAACACCCCACAAAGGGAGGTCCCTCTGTGGGACTGGGATGGACCTGGGGCAAGCAGCATGGCTACCCTGGCATCAAAATTGGAGAGTCTAGAAAGCACAAAAGCATGGTCTTGATGCAAGCCATCATGATTTAAGACACAGGACCCCCATGGGGAAGTACAAGCTGAACCAGCCTGAGGGTTTAGACTGGGATTTATAGTAAAAAACTTGCTTACCTTCAGAGCCCAGAGAACTAAGTTTTGGGATCTTTATTTCTTACTGTGTTTACCCAAATAACTGTAAGTATTAATAAGAAATAAACGTTATTGTTTAATATATAAGGCTATAGGGAATGAGAAAAGCCATATAGAAGTTCCTGGGAGACAGACAGTTAATGCCCCCAAGATAATTATCTCTGCCAAAATGCTTTACCTCTGTAACTGATAACTCACACCTACGTGCAGTACTCTACCTCAAACTCTTTCAGATGTTCTATTAGTATGCTAACAGCTCTGCATTAAGTAGGCCATTTTGACCATAAGTCTGCCCCCCTAGCCCCCCCCCCGCAGTCTCTTTGTTCCTCTGTTGGGGTGACTTGGTAGGCCCGGAAGGCAACGCACACTATGTGCCTCCATATTTTTTGAACTCACAACCTACTGAGATTCCAACTGATTAACTCCACAATAAACTAATACTTTTATTAGAGGCAATAAATGTTCCCTCATTGTAAGGTTTTTGCTGGAAGTTTTTCTCTTATCTAGGCCTAACTAAGACCATAGTCCTTTATACTTCAGAATTATTCAATCACATTTACAAGATTGAGTTTCATGCCTAAGAACACAAAGCAATCAAAATATTTCGATATCTTAGTGGAAGTTAATAGCTCTGCCCCCCTTGTGTTTCTACCATTGACTACTGCTAGCTACTCCCTTACTTCAGGGACAAATGAAAGTCATACCTAGCTCTGCAATTAATCTAGATTTGTTGAGACAGAGATATAAAAATATAAGGAATGGCGGCTGAAGAATAGAGTACAGCAGGTAGGAAACTTGCCTTACCCACGATTGATCTAAGTTCAATTCCTGGAACCCCATAGAGTTCCCTGATCTCTCTCTGCTAGGAGTGATCCCTGAACACAGAATCAGGAGTTAGTCCTGAGCACTATTGGGTGTGGCCCTGAAATAAAACAGTCCCCATGAAAGTCCAAGGAATAAATAAGTACTCATTTTAATATATCTTTGAAAGGTTATAATCGGGAGGGCTCGGAATGTGGATCAGTAGTTGGGCATGTGCCTTGCATGTGTAAGACCCTGGACTTGATAGCTGGCACCATCAACATAGCTGGGTATAATCTCAGAGTAGCACCTGATCTGATCCCTGGCTTAGCACTGTAATAACAGCAGCAACAATGAAGTTACTATGGAGAAAGGAATTTTGAAACTTGAAAGTACCAAACCAAATTTCAAAGTTTGTTTTAAAATTTTTAGTTTGTGAATTATCGATAATGATAAGAAAAAGTTTCTTCTCCTTTTCTCACTACTAATGAGACAAGAATTCTCTAGGCAGGAGCTGTAGTGCTAGTATAGCTGGTAGGGCATTTACCTTGCATGCGGCTGACTCAGGTTCAATATCCGGCATTACATTTGGTCCCTCGAGCATCTCCAGGAGTAATTTCTGAGTGCACAGTCAGGAGTAACCCCTGAGCATTGCCGGTTGTGATCCCAAAAGCCCAAAACAAAACACCAAATAAACAAAAAGAATTCTCTAAGCAGAGTCCCAGACCCATGCCTGAGAAACTGAAGTATTGAGGTATTGAGGCCCTGTCTATTACTCAGGATCCCTTTTTTGTCCTCAGGTCAGGATTCCCTGCAAAGGAGAAGGGGAAAGCTGTGAGCCACTGCAGCTTAGCTCTGCCCAGCCCCAGTTCCAAGAAACTGAGGCATCAGGGCATTGGAGGCCTATTTTTGTAGCCTTCAGGATTGCCATTTCCCTTTCCAGGTCAGGACACTTTGTGAAATGTGTGGCCACTTTCTCATAAGCTGGGGGAGAAGGCAGGTGGAATAGAGAAGGGATCACTAAGTCAATGATGGTTGGAGGGATAGTTTTGGGTGGGAAATGTGTGCTGAAAGTAGATGAAAGACCAAACATGATAGCCTCTCAGTATATGTATTGCAAACCATAATGCTAAAAAGGAGAGAGAGAGGGGAGAGAGAGAGAGAGAGAGAGAGAGAGAGAGAGAGAGAGA
>JASTTN010015714.1:52368-90007 GCA_030324115.1 Sorex maritimensis | reverse complement strand
AGAGAGAGAGAGAGAGAGAGAGAGAGAGAGAGAGAGAGAGAGAGAGAATGGGGGAAATTGTCTGTCATAGAGGCAGGGGGAGGAGTGGGATGGGGGAGGACTAGGGACATGGACGGATGGGTGTTTGTTGTATGACTGAAACTCAAACATGAAAGCTTTGTAACTGTATCTCACGGTGATTAAAAAAATGTTTGGTCACTATGAAGCAAGTCCTTTTATTACCTCTTCATATTTCACTGAGAGCATACAAAGACATACTAACTCTAATGATGTAGTCACACAACAAAACACAAGAAACATTTTCAGACTGCAAAATTCACTCTGGGAGAGCAGCACAGAACTCCACCATGCTTAGGGAGAACAGATGATAGCCCTGAAGACTCAATCAGTCATAACCAGCCATATAATCTCTCTGATAAGGACTTTTAGAGAGAAAACGTTGAGGATGTTTAAGGAGTTCAAAGAAAAAATGGAACAAACAGCCAAAAGCACAAGAGGATATGAGAGCAGAAATGAAGAAACTATAAACAGAAATGTAGAACTAAGAAGTTTGGCAGGTAAAATAAACCCATTGGAAGTCCTCAGCAGTAGAGTAACAGTAGCTGAGGGTAAAATCAGTGATCTCCAAGATGAGATGCAGAAAATCTCCAGACAATAGCAGAAGATGGAAAAAAGACCAGAAAGAAAATTCTGATTTATACTGGGACCATTGGTGGTGGAAACTGGGCACTGATGGAGAGATGGATACTCGATCATTGTATGACTGAAATGCAAGCATGAAAGTTTGTAAGCCTGTAACTGTACCTCATGGTGATTCACTAATAAAAAAGAAAAGAAGAAGAAAGTTCTGATTTTGAGGCAACAGTTAAAGAAATTATTACTGGGATGTTTTCAGACTAAAACTCAGGAAGGAAATATTGGATATGAAGGAAGAAATGGAAGAAAGGGGCTTATTATTATATACATGTATATATGACATACATATGACATTTTAATTAATAAAATTATCTTTTGCTTTTTGGGTCACACCTGGCGATGCTCACCTGGCTCTGCACTCAGAAATTACCCCTAGCAGTGCTCAGGCGAACCATATGGGATGCCATGGGGATCGAACCCAGGTTGTCCACATGCAAGGCAAATACACTACGTGCTGTACTATCACTCTGGTCCCCAGTATATGACTTTTAATCCCCAAATAGAAGTTAATCACAAAAATAATTCTCTAGCTAGGTAGAGAAGTGGAAGTCATTTGGAAGGATATTTGAATAAGATAATGATGGAAGCATCTTAGAAGAAGTAAGTACTCTGACCTTACTTAGTATGCACAACAATGAGGATGTGTTGCGTGGCCGCTTTTGTGGTCCAGGAATATGTTCACCATATGTGAGGCTTACCAGAGCTTGTGGAAAGTGGCCTGGAGCATGACAGCGGTTGGGTAGTGGAGGTTGGCTGCTGGGGCTGGGTCTCTTGGGGCAGGAGGGGCTCTCACCTACCCCCCTCTAGTGTACCCCGAGTAAAAACAGCCTAGAGTGGAGTCCAGTGGCATGTTATTGGGGGCCTCATTTTATGCTCCCTTCTGGGAGAAGCAGCTGTGAAAGAGCAAAAAAAGAAAAAAAATTTTCCTATTTCTCCTTTCCCATCACTCCCTCCACCCTCTGAGTCAGTCAAGGGAGTCAGAAGTCCAAGGATGCTGCGTGGACACAGGCAAGTGGCTGGACCTTGTTGAGTCTCAAGAACCTTTTGAGCCGAGAGACTGGGCAGAGCTTGGGAATCATGGGAGCAGCAGCAGGATTCTGAGAATGAGCCGGGAGCCAGAGACCCAGCAGTCAGCTCTCAGCCCGCCACTCTCCCTGACCACTCTCACTGACCACTCTCCCTGACCACTTTGCCTCTGCCTCCTCATCTCTGACACTGGGGCAGAGCGTATCTGAGCCCCTTGCCCAGGGCTGACACTCTCCCACCTACCTCGGCCACCAGCTCTCACACAGCATAAGACACTCCTTACCCATTTTCCATAATTATCGCACCACATTTGATGGGGTTCAGACAGTAGACAACAAATCATACTCTCGTGGAACCTGGCAAGCTACCGAGAGTATCCCGCCCGCAAGGCAGAGCCTGGCAAGATACCAGTGGCGTATTCTATATGCCAAAAACAATAACAATAAAGGGTCTCATTCCCCTTACCCTGGAAAAGGCTCCAATATGGCAGCGCTGTGAAAGACGAGTAAGAAGAACTTGCTAAAATCTCAGGGCTGGGACAAAAGGCGAAGTTACTGGCTCCCGCTCGAGTTAATCGATGAACAACGGGATGACAGTGATACAGTGATGCCCATTTGTAGTACAGTCTGATGCCTCCAATTTTCTTCTTTTTTTTTTTTTAATTTAAATTTTATTGAATCACCGTGTGGAGGGTTACAAAGTTCTCAGGATTATGTCAGTTATACAGTACTCAAACACCCTTCCCTTCACCTGTGCCCATATTCCATCACCAACCACCCCATTATACCTCCCGCCCCCTCCCGCCCCCCCAGTCCTTGCCCTTGTAAGTGATAAGTTTCACTTTGTTTACGCTTTATCTTGGTTATAGTCCATGTTTCAACACATAACTCACTATTGTTGCTAGGGTTTCCCCCCAAAACAGAGAAGACAGTCCCACTGTCAAGGAAGCATTTGATGGCTCTCCATTGCTGAGAATGTAGAGATATTAAGTCCCGCTGTTTGTTACATAACTTTTCTATTTTTTTCCCCCCTCGTCCTGCGCCACCGAGATCACGCCTGTTTAGTAATCACCACGCTGCCTGACAAAGGGAAAACAAACCAAAAGAGATGGTTATTTCTCGTCATCAGCCGGCGTGGGGCTCTGGCTTAGTTGATAGTCTGGTAGAATGTCTGCAAGCAGTTTCTGGAACCAAAAGTAATACGCTGGTATTGGCCCCGGCTCAAGATTCCACCAGCGTCCCGCTGTTCCAAGTACATAATAATTTATTCCCTTGTATCCCATTCCCACGCCACCAGGTCCATGTCAGCTTAATGGACATCATACTATGGTTAACGCCACGCCGCGTTTCTTCCCGAGAAAGAAGGATATTTCTTCTCAGCCGGCGTGGGGATATGGCTTAGTTCAGTCTATAGAGATGGCTACCACTTTGGTGGCCTTCAATATTTCAGCAAAAGACTTACTATTCTTGTTAGGATTTCCCACCAAAGTCCGACCCATTAAAAGGGAACCATTTCATATTGGTAATGATTAAATGACAATAGGTTGCGCGGCCATGGCAGCGGCCTTGCGGCTTTGAATTTCTGTATAAAGTCCAGGGAAAGTACAGCCAGAAATTACACGTCGCTACAAACTTTAACCCTATTATGGTCCCCCCAAAGTCCAACCCATTACAAAGGAACCATTTCATATTGCTGATGATTAGATGACATTAGGCTGTCGCGGCCGCACGGTTTTGGGTTTCTATATAAAGTCCAGGGAAAATTCTGCCTAAAATTCTATCGCTACAATCTTTTACCCTTCAACAAAAAATTCAGTACTATTGTTTGGAGTTTCCCCCCACGTTAACACCTGCCAAAAAGGAACATTTACACGTTGCTATCGCAGCCGCGCGGTTTTGGATTTCTATATGAAGTCCAGGGAAAATTCTTTTGGCAATTGCATCACTCGCTGGCAGCACCTGGGCCAGAAGCTCCGAGCACACAGTTTGGAGGCATTTTGGGGGCGCCGCTCATGTCCAAAGTGGTTCAGTTGCCTCCGGGGTCGATCTTGAGCGGGGCCGCAAAGGAGCGTCCCCACATGGCTCTGTGCTTAAATGTCGGCCGGCACAGGGCAGATCTGGAAGTCCCGCCCATCGGCTATCCCGGGCTTCCTGTAGAGTCTAAAAACCGGCTATAGCCTCGCTGCATTCAAAAAGAAAGAGTTGAGAGAGAAAAGACCATACCCTGCCGGCAGCGCCTGGGCCAGAAGCTCCCAGCACACAGTTTGGAGGCATTTTGGGGGCGCCGCTCGTGTCCAAAGTGGTTCAGTTGCCTCCGGGGTCGATCTCGCGCGGGGCCGCAAAGGGGCGTCCCCACATGGCTCTCCAATTTTCTTCTTTTTCTTCAGGCTTACTTTGATATTTTGGGGGGAGGGCTGATAGATCTGTATGAATTTCAGGAGTTTTTGATCTATTTATTTGAAAAATGTTATGGGTATCTTTATAGGGACTGCATTGAATCTGTATAATGCTTGGCAAGTATTGCTATTTTGATGATGTTAATCCTCCCAATTCATGAATAGGGTAGGTAGGGTATATATTTTCATTTCTTTGTGCCCTTTCTTATTTTATTAATTTATTTATTTTAAAAACTTTTATTTATTTGCTTTTTCTTTTGGGGTCACACCCGGCGATGCACAGGGGTCACTCTTGGCTGTGCACTCTAGAATTACCCCTGGCGGTGCTCAGGGGACTATATGGGATGCTGGGAATCGAACCCGGGTTGGCTGCATGCAAGGCAAATGCCCTACCTGCTGTGCTATATAGCTCCAGTCCCGCCCTTTTTTTATTTTAAGACATGTTTTGTAGTTTTCTTTGTATAGGTCTTTTGCCTCTTTAGTTTAGATGATTCTTAGATATTTGATTTTCTGAGGCACAATTTTGAATGGGATTTTAAAATATACCTCTCTGTTTCATTATTTGCATTTATGAAAGATTCGTGGTCTTCTGTGTGGTAATTTTGTAGCCTGACACTTTACTTACACAAACCTATTGTCACTAGGGGGGCTTTTTTGTGTAATCTTTAGTGTTTTCTAGATATGCTCTCATGTTATCTGCAAATAATGACAACATAAGCTCTTCCTTTCCTATCTGGATGCCTTTAATATATTTTTCTTTCATAATTGCTATGGCAAGTTCTTCCAATACTACATTGAATAAGTAGTGAAAGTGGGCAAAGTTGTTTTGGTCTGATATTAGGAGAAAGACTTTTAGGTTTCCCCACCCAGTATAATGTCTTCTGTGAGCTTGTGGCAAACGACCTTGACTATATTGAGCGAAGTTCCTTCAATTCCCATTTTATTGAGAGGTTTTTTCTTTTTATCATGAATGGGTGGTGAATCTTGCCAAATACTTTCTCCACATCTTTCGATATGATATGATTTTTTTCTTGTATTGAAAAAGTACATTACATTGATTGATTTGTTGAACCCATTCATGCATTCCAGGAACAAATCCCATTTGGTTGTGGTGAATAAAAATTTTGATGTTACTGGATTTGATTTGCTGCTAGTATTTTGTTGAGGATATTTACATTTATGTGTGTTAGGAATATAGTTCTGTAATTCTCCTTTTTTGTTCTGTCTGCTTTTGATGTCAAAGGTAATGTGTACTTCAATGAAATTGTTTTGGAATGTTTCTGTTTCCTTAATTTCCCGAAAGAATCTGAAAAGTGTTGGCAGTAGCTCTTCTTTTAAAGTTTGAAAGAACTCTCTACTGGAATCCATCTGAACTTCGGCTTTCATTTTTGGGGAGAATTTTGATTACCATTTTAATTTTCTCAATAGCAATAGGGCTGTTCATGTATTCCACATCTTCTTGGTTCAGCCTTGGGAGATGATAAGAGTCCAAAAATTCATCCATTACTTCTAGCTTTCTTGTTCCTTGGCATACAGATTTTTAAAGTAATTCTTGGTGATACTTTGAATTTCTCCGATGTTAGTTGAGATATTCTCTTTTAATTTCTAATTTGTTAATTAGGGTTTACTCTCTTTCTAGGTGAGTCTTGCCATCTATCAAAGAATTAGCCCTTTGTTTTGTTAATCTTCTGTGTATTTTTTATTCTAATTCATTAATTTTTGCTCTCAATTTAATTATTTCCTTCACCTGCCTACTTTGGGCTCCTTTTGTTGATTGTTTTCCAGTTTCTTAAGCTGTGCAGTTAGCTTATTTATGTAGACCTTTCTTCCTTCCAGAAAAATGCTTGTATAGTTATCCTTAATACCATTTTTGCTGTATCACACAGGTTCTAGTATCTGTCCTCATTCCTATTTGTTTCTGTGAATCTTTTAATTTCCTTTCTGACCCACTAGTTGTTCAGTAATAAGCTGTTTAATTTTTAGGTTTTTTAGTTATTTATCCATTTATGTTTGTGGTTAACTTCTATTTTTAGAGCTTCATGGTCTGAGAAAATAATTGATATGATTTATATACTCTTGATTCTATAGAGGTATGTTTTCTGGCTTAGCATGTGGTCTCTCTTGGAGAATGTCACATATGTATTTGGCTTTTTAGGGATTGAAAGTCCTATAAATGTCTACTAAGCCCCTCTCTTACATTTCTTCCTTTATATCCAATGTTTCCTTGCTGCGTTTTAGTCTACTTGACCTACACATGGTGGTAGAGTGGCACTGAAGTCTCCAACTATTAATTGTGTTTCTATCAATGTCTTCCTTTTATTTTATCAGCAGTTGTTTTAAGTATTTCACTGGTCCTTCCTTAGGTATATGTATGTTTAGGAGTGTGAGCTCTTACACACACACATATATATTATTATTACCTTAATCATTAAAAATGACCCTCTCTGTCTCTTATAATTGTTTTAGTCCTCAAGTCAATTTTGTCTGATACTAGTGTCGTCATCCTAGTCTTTTTGTGGGGGTTGTTCTATTGAAATATTGTCTTCTAGCCTTTGAGTCTTTGCCCTTACTGCCCAAGTGTGGTTTTTGTAGGCAGTGGAGGATTGGATTTAACTTTCTAGTTCATGTTGTTATCCTGTGTCTTGTAGTTGATGAATTTAAGCCATTGACATTGAGTAAGAGTATTATAATGGAGTTTTGCACCATATTTCTGTAGCAGTTTAATGTACTTGTTAGATGCATCTTGTCTTACAGTAGCCCCTCTGGTTCTTGTAAAGATGGTTTTGAGCCTATGAAGTTCCTGACCTATTATTTATCTCTGAGTTTGTGTAATGTTCCTTCAAATCTGAATGAGAAATTGTCAGGGTACAGTATTCTTAGTGAGGTGTTATTTTCATTGTTTAATTGAGGCCTGCCCCCCACTATATTCTGTCATTGTCTTTGGCCTAGAAGGCCTCATTTGGTACAGCTTCGGTAAATCCTACAGATGCCCCTTTGTATGTAAGTTATTACTTTGATCTTGCTGTTTTTAATATTCTAGTTCTATCTATGGTTTTCGTCATTTTGGTTGAGGTGTGTCTCAGGGTCTTTTTATTTGGATCTCTCTTACCTGGTACCCTTTGGCATTCCCGGATCTGGATACATGCATTCTTCAACTCTGGGAACCTCTGAGCAATGATATCTTTGTTACTTCTTCATTTGGGTTATCTTCTGACACCCTGATGATTCTTATGCTTTTACTCTTGAATTCATTCCACAGTTCTCTCTTGTTTTTTTCTTTTTGGGATACACGCAGTGTTGCACAGGGGTTACCCCTGGCTCTGCACTCAGAAATTACTCCTGGTGGTGCTTGGGGGACCATATGGGATGCAGGGAATCGAACCCAGGGTAGCCATGTGCAAGGCAAATGCTCTTCCCACTGTGCTATCGCTCTAGCCCCACCACAATTCTCTTGTATCCATTTATCTGAATCCTTTTCCCATATTCTTCCATGTTCTGGAGGTTATCTGCATCTCATCTTGTAGCTCACTGATTTTGTCTTCAGCGACTGTCTTTGCCGAAAGCTTCCAGTGAATTTTTCATTTCATGTACCAAATTCTTTTAGTTCCGCTTAGTTTCCTCACTTCTGGTCTCACAACCTCTTGTGTTTTATTCATGGTCTGTTCCATTGTTTCTTTGAGCTCCTTAAACATCCTTTACATTTCCATTTTTAAATCATTACCTGAAAGGTCTGGGTTCACTTGAATTTTCGGGTGGCTATCTTTGTTCACTATGTGTGGTGGGGTTCTGTGTGCCTTCTCCATTGTGCCTTTTGCACACTGGGAATGAGTCTCTCCAGATTACTGCTGTGACCTCCACCACTAGGGAGCTCACTGGGTGATCCAGCTGTTTTTGGTGCTCTCTCCATTCCCTGCTGAAGTTATTCAGTTTAATTTATTTTTATTTATCTTGAATTTTTTGCCCTGACCCAGGGGGATCTTTTTCAGTGTGATATATGCAGGAGGAGAGCAATTTCACGGTAGCATTGAGGCTGTATCCCAGGGGGTGGTGGAGTTCACCTACTTTTTTTTTTTTTTTTTTTGCTTTTTGGGTCACACCTGGCAATGCACAGAGGTTACTCCTGGCTCTGCACTCAGGAATCACCCATGGTGGTGCTCACAGGACCATATGTGAGGCTGGTAATCGAACCAGGGTTGGCCGCGTGCAAGGCAAATGCCCTACCCGCTGTACTATTGCTCCAGCCCCAGAGTTCATCTACTTTTTCCACCATGGTGTTGGTTGAGTTTGTTGTCCTGGTTGGTGCTTCTTCTGTGATCCCAAAGTCAGCTATCTGTTTGTTGCAGCTTATTTTCTGCTTCCCTGATTTATTAAATCGGTATTATTATTATTATTTATTGTTGTGTTGTTGGATTTTAGAAGTGTTTTATGTATTTGATTTTCTTCAAATTGCTTAGGTTTCTTTATTTTAGGCCTCATTTCTTTTGCAGTTCAAGAGATTTTTATTTTAATATAATCCCACTTGTCTATTTTTGCTTGTATTTTCTTTGCCAATAGGCTGACTTATTGTAGATTCTTCTGAAGTGAAGTGAGGATCATGGAGACTCTTGTTTATATTTTTTTAAATGTATTTACACAAACAAAAAAATGATGATGCCTCTACTATTGTATTAAAAGACACTAATGTGGGGGGCAGAGAGATAGTACAGCAGATAGGGTGCTCGTCTTTCATGAGTCTGACTTGGGTCAATCCTTGTCCTCCTATATGGTCCCCTAAACAGACTAGGAATGATTCTTGAGCCATAGCCAGGAGTAACCCCTGAGCACTGCAAGATCTGGCCTAACCCTCCCCCTAACAAAATACAGTAATGGTTCATGTCTTAAAAAACAAAGAAACAAACAAAAAACAAGGTCCTATATGCCACTTCTGTTGATTCCTGTGTTATATTTAAGATCATTGATCAAAGATCCTATTTCTTCCTGAATTTTCACAATGAAGTAGTCTTAAAGTTTTTCTTCCACCCTGAAGGCACAGAGGATGTCCCATGGGGAGAGGCTCCTACTCTATCCTAACTCAGATCAATAATTATTTTTCTAATCTTCTACTTACTCAGTACACATTTGTTTGTTTGCTTGTTTTTTTTTATATACCAGGTTGTATTCAGGGAGTTTTCCTGACTTTGTACTCAGGGATCAGTACTGGTGGGGCTTGGGGAACAATTTGGGTGTTGCACGCATGGTAAACTCCCTGTTTGTTGTACAACTGCCCCCCCATCTTCCCTCCCCAACCTCCAGCCATCTCAGCATACAATTCTTTTATTTATTTATTTATATATTATTTATTATTTTTAAAATTTATTTATTAGTGAGTCACAGTGAGGGTACAGTTACAGATTTGTACATTTTCGTGCTCATGTTTCCCTCATACAAAGTTCGAGAACCCACCCCTTTACCAGTGCCCATTCTCCACCACCAATAAACCCAGTATCCCTCCCACCCACCCCCAATCCCATATCCCCCCACCACACCCTGCCACTGTGGCTGGGTATTCCCTTTTGTTCTCTCTCTCTCTAATTAGGTGTTGTGGTTTGCAATAAAGGTGTTGAGTGGCCATTGTGTTCAGTCTCTAGTCTACATTCAGCACTCATCATCCTTCCCCCAAGTGGCCTCCAACCACATTTTACTTGGTGTTCCCTTCTCTATCTGAGTTGCCCTCTCCTCAGAATGTGAGGCCAGCTTCCAAGCCATGGAGTCAACCTCCTGGTACTTATTTCTACTATTCTTGGGTGTTAGTCTACTACTCTGTTATTCTATATTCCACAGATGAGTGCAATCTTTCTATGTCTGTCTCTCTCTTTCTGACTCATTTCACTTAGCATGATACTTTCCATGTTGATCCACTTATATGCAAAGTTCATGACCTCATTTTTTCTAACAGCTGCATAGTATTCCATTGTATAGATGTACCAAAGTTTCCTCAACCAATCATCTGTTCTAAGGCACTCGGGTTTTTTCCAGATTCTGGCTATTGTAAATAGCGCTGTGATGAACATGAGTGCAGATGTCATTTCGACTATACTTTTTTGCTTCTCTGGGATATATTCCCAGCAGTGGTATTGCTGGGTCAAATGGGAGCTCAATTTCTAATTTTTTGAGAATCGTCCATATTGATTTCCAAAAGGGCTGAACCAGTTGGCATTCCCACCAGCAGTGTAGAAGGGTCTTTTTCTCCCACAACCTCTCCAGCAGTGGTTGCTTTTGTTCTTTTGCATGTCAGCACACAATTCTTTCAGCTCGTTTTTTGATTTTACAGAAAACAGTTATGGCCTGAGTTTTGTAGCTGGTGTATAAACAGTGCAGAGAATTCTGGAAGAATGTAGAGAGTGCTGAGTGGCTCAAGAAAACGCAGCTGGCAGTAGAACAACCACAACCCAGAGTCTTTGAGCTGAGATTTTAACCACTCAGAAAAAGGATTCTAAGATGACACTTTTGTTAATAGTTGTTAATTTTGTGTGAAAATGTTATAAATATAGGGAAGTTCCCAAATTTTGAAGCATTTCTTCTTCTTTTTTTTCTTGTTGAGTTACACCCAGCGATGCTCCGGGGTTACTCCTGCCTCTGCATTTTGAAATTACTCCTGGCAGTGCGGGAGGACCATATGGGATTCCAGAGACTGAACTCGGGTTGACCAAGTGCAAGGCACACTCCCTATCCACTGTTCTATTGCTCTGGCCCCGAAGCAGTTTCATCAGAGTTCCAGGACAGAATTGAGAAAATTCCTCCCTAAAATAGGCAGGAGGTGTTGGATCAGAGACCTCTGTTCATTCTTAGGTACTTTGAAGTAGTAGAGATGATGCTCTTGGACCTATCTTCCATGCAGTCACTTCTAGATATGAATTTGATAGTGTTCCATCCCACCATGGTGCCATTCTTCTTTTGGAGTTACCCATATTCTGACATATCATTGCTCCTGGAAGTCCAGTAGGACTGGAGAGAGTACAGGGTTTAGGCACTTGCCTCATAAAGAGCAGACTCTAGTTTTATCTACAGAACCACTAGGAGTGATTCCTGCACACACAGAGAGGTGTAAGACCTGAGTACTGCCTGTTGTGTTCCATGTTAGATGCTCTGAAACTGTGTACCCAAAGCAGCGATAACTTACTGCCTTTGTATGCCACTTTTTGTTGGACTTATTGCCTCTTCTTTGGATATTTTGGAGAGCAGATGCCCTGGGTCACTCCTGGCTCTGTGCTCTGAGGTCACATACAGTGGTGCTGTATGGGGATTTGGGGGATGACTTTTACATATTGCTAGGGATTCAAACCAGGTTTGTGTCTGTAGGTGAATGCAAGGAAGATGCCTTAACCTCCACAGTATCTCTCTGACTCCTTAATTTTTTTTTGCTTATAAATTTATTATGTTCTTTCAGATCCTGTACTATATTTTTTGTCTCTGTCTTTAAATTTTTTATTTATTAAAAATTATTTTCCTGTGTAAGGTTTTGTTTATTTTCTGACACAAACTTGAATGAGAGGAAGAAGAAAAAAAGAGGGAAAGAAGGAAGAAAGAGAGAAGGAAAAAGATAAATTTCTTTGAATATTGCAGGGTTTGGTACACTGTATGATATAACAAATATTAAACAGCAGCAATCAATTCACATGTAAATCACATTTCAAATTGAAAATAAAGCTTGTTATCTAACGTACTGTCTATTTTCCTCCTTAAAAATCTTTTTTAGGATCTGGTGTCTGATTGAGTAAAGTTTTGTCTCTATTTGGAGTCATCAGTCTCTACCATTAAAGCCTTTCCCCTGTTTTCTTTCTTCTTCCCTTACATTCTATCTGAATATACATTATTCCCCTTTTATCACTCAAATTTATTTATTTGAGTATTACAATTAATTTTGTTAGCATAACATTTAGTATATATCAATGTTCGACATTTATGGGGTACATTTCTTAAAACTTTTTTTATTGAATCATTGTATTCTCTTCTTGCTTGTATAGATTGTGGTAAGAAGTGGACTGTGTTCCTAATCTTATTCTGACATTGGGAAATTTTTAAAGAAGTTTTTAATCAAATGAAACTTGTTTAGAAAGAGGTGAGAGGAAAAAAAAGAGGAGATATGTTCAATAGAGAACACAGTCTTCTCCCAAGTGGAAATAAGCAAGCTGAAAGACAGAGACACATGAATGAGGCATGTGTTAAAGGGAGAACCTAAGCTTAAAGAGTCAAAAGAAAATTTTGCAACACTCCAGTTCCCTTTTTCAAGATTTTTCTCTTTGTAGAGAACGTAGTTCTCCACAGTTGACTATGGTTTGAATACAGTTTTGTGTGTGTATGTTTGAGTTTGGTATTTATTTTGCTGATGTTCACTAGGATTCTGGCATTAATATGTAGAATATGTGGCATTAATTTCAGTAGCATCCCAATCATTATTACATATAAAATGACTTTTGTAGTAGAGAGAGTAAGAAGGAAATTGTCTGCCAGTAGAGGCAGGGGTTGTGTTGAGGTGGGAATGGCGGGAGGATACTGGGGACATTCGTGGTGAATAATGTGCTCTGGTGGAGAGACGGGTGTTCGATAATTGTATGACTGAAACTCAATCATGAAAGCTTTGTAACTATCTCACGGTGATTAAAAAATTACTTTCTTCTTTCTCTTTTGAAAAAAAAAACTTTTTATTGAATCACTGTGAGATAGACACTTAAAAAACTGTTCGTGATTAGGTTTTAGTCATACTGTGTTCCAATATCCATTTCCTAGCACCAGTGTCCTCAGTTTTCCTCCCATCATCTCTCATCTTCCCCTCCCCCCAACCCTCTCTCTCACCTTTTGGGCATTGTGGTTTGCAATACAGATACTGAAAGTTTATAGGGCATATGCCTTTGTCTACTTTTAATACTCGGTTCTTGTGCAGAGTGATCATTTCCCACTATTATTGTCACACTGGTCTCTCCTCTATCTTACCTACCCTCTGCACCCTCTCCACTGTGGTTAATTCCAACCTTTGACCAGTCCTCCTAGCCCCTGGAGGATGGTCAATGGTTGGAATCAATCACAGTTGATTCCATGGCCATGGATATGTTTCATATCCTGTTAGTGGTGGTGATTTTAATATTTGTCAAAACGTATTACTTTAAAAGGATGAATCTTACTTTCATAAATTGTATCACATTTTAAAAAGTTATGTCAAAAAAGTCCTGTATTTAATGAGTTAAGAGTGTGCTTTTTATGTTTAATAATTATGTTTAAAAACTGATTTAAAATTATTACATAGTAGATTTATGCATCTGGAACTGTGATTTCAATTTCAACTCCTAGCAAAATGCTTCCCTGTCCTCTATTTTAAGAGAAGGAACTAAAGCACAGAAGAGGGGTAGGAAAAGGAAGAGGGAGATATTTATTGTTTTATTTACTATTTCTTGCCAAGCGTTGGTCCAATCACTTTATAACCATTTAGGTCTGTGATCTTGGGCAAAAGGAAGCTGATACATTATTATATTATTATCATTATTTTTAGGGGGCCACACTCAGCAGTGCTCAGAGCTTACTTCTGGACCTGCACTCAGGGATCACTCCTCGAAGGACTTAGGGAACCAGATAGGGTACAGGGGATTGAAGGCAAGTGCTGTACCCAGCCCAATAATTGCATTCTTTAAAAAAAATGATAATATGTTATTTGGTTCTTGGTGTTGGCACAATGCAATCTGAAGCTTAAAACGTTGTACCTTCATTATCACTATTCAGGGCCTCGGAAATGTTTCTCTACATCTTTTGTTTCTTCAAAACAAATACTGACAGTTTCTGGGTTGTGCCTCTGCTGACAACAGATGAAGCTGCTTTATGACTTGGGAAGATTTACGATGATGAAGAGCTTATAGAAGTAAAGCCAACTGAGTTTTCAAATACTTTCATTTATAAAACAGAGATGTAATAGAGTTTCTGCATGATGAATCACTTGTCAGCCAGGTTAGGTGTCATTTATTTTGCTGATTTCTTGTTTTTGCTGATTTCTTGCTGCCCATATTAACCTGATACACATGACAGAAATCTTGCATTATGAATCCAGTTACTTTGCTCTTTTCATACATAAATATCTAGATCTAAAATGCATGAAACATGATCGTTAATTCACAGTTGCCTGAGTCAAAAAGAGATTCAATAATTTAACTCTTACAAAACACATTGCTGAGAAAACAGCTACTTAAACCATTTTCTTCTGAAAACTCGGCTCTTCTCACAACTTAAGTTTTCTTAGGGTGTCTAAGAAATGGAGGTGAACATTTCTGTCACAATATCGTTTTCCTCCTGAATTATGATCCTTGTTTGGTTCTCTTATCCAAAAAAATAGGTTTTAAATAAATAGCACAAAACTATATGCTTGAATTAGTTTTCTTCTTTGGTGCCTTAAACCCCTAATGTATTCACTCTTTAAATCATCTATCACTGAGAGAAAATCTTTATTTTGAATGGTGTGATTTGCTGAAGATAAATACAAAGCTGAAGCACCACTGCTGGTGCTGGATCGGGCACTGTTGGAAAGCATGTCTGCCTAGAGACAAATGAGGTGCTTTGACTCCAGTGCTGATTGGTTCCTTAGCTAAGTGTCCTCCAATCCTATGGTGCAGGAAAGCCTTCATAGGTTTTTCAATTCTTTGAAGTCCATACAGTTTCATTAGGTGTGAGCTGTGTTGACTAAAATAAGTTTTTGTTTTGTCCTCAGATTGTGTGTTGGAAGATGGCTCTGTGTATCCCTAGAGGCCTGGGAATAGCAGCTGTGCTGGTGATTCTAGTGGTGTGGAGCACTCCGGTGACTGAGGGTGGAGACACTCCAAGTAAGTGCAGACCCCATAGTCACTGCCTTGGGGGAAAGGGGACGAGGGGCCTTTGGGTTTGAGGGGGGGGGAAATCTTTGATCTTAGGATACAATCTTTCTTCACAAATTTCCTCTTTGGAAAAGAGAACTTTTTACATTCTTATTTTAATGGCAAGGTGAGGACAGTCCTCATTTCACAGATTTGAATCTGGGGCTTTTCATGACATGAGACATGACCACTTGGGAGTGTTCACTGCCAGCAAATACAGGATGAGTTTTATTTTAAATCAATGATTTTCTCGGGAGAACACACAGTAGAACGTGTGATTTCATGATCCCCCAATACCTTGCTTGGACTAAACGCTGTGGCATTTTTAGGTTGGGGAAACACAAGGTTGCAGTAGTCTCAGGTGCTGAGGAAAGGGGCTTTATATTTCTGATCTAGTGCAGGGCCCATGGAGGCAAACTCAAGGTATCTGAGTGTTCTTGACCGCATGGGACTTTGAAGGTTTTTGGGATTTTGTGATCAAACAGGGAATTGAGTGGGACCAGAGACTTAAACTGACAATGGACTAAATTTAGAGAAAGGAAAATGCAAATTACATGCTGAGAAAGCGGAAAAACCATTTTAGACAACATTAGTATCTTTATATAAATTAGCTTCCAATTTTTCTAACTCTCCATGTGTAGGTCGGACATTTTTTATGCAATTATGCTTGTGGTGAGTTTATTCAAATTAGCCTATACAAGCTGAAAATTAGCATAGTTTAATCAGAATCCAATTGATCTATCAGAAATCTTGTGGGTTTTATTTTATTATTTTAGTCTTTTTGTGTCACACCAGGTGATGCACAGTAGTTATTCCTAGCTTTGCTCTCAGGAATTACTCCTGGCAGTACTGGGGGGGAGGGGGGGAAGGGCGGAATATGTGATGCTGGGAATCGAACCCCGGTTAGCTTCGTGCAAGGCAAACGACCTACCCCTGTGCTATCCCTTCAGCCTCTCTTGTGTTCTTCTCAAAAAGAAAATAATCCTTCGCAAGACTGGTAGTGCAACTCTTTCCACTCTGACAGAAATCTGTGGACCTCCGGCTGAGGAGAGAGAGATGCGAAGGGAGGCCCCTTGCCAGGAACCAAGGAAACATCCTTGTCAGGAAAGGGACAGGATTAATTTTTGACATTTCTGGTCATTCCCTTGCACTGCCGCGCTCAGGTGAATTCTCGTGTCTGAGGTTCCTGGGGTCCTGGGGGAAACGAATTTTCCGTCGAGGTCCCTTTCTCTGACTCCAGGGGCCCAGACCGTCAGTGCTTCTCCCTCCTTAGTGAACTCGGGGGTCCCAGGACTGTCCCAGACAAGCTTCCCCCAACCCGCATACGAAGTCGGCCCAGGACACCTTCGGGCAGGCCTGGAGTCCGGGAAAGAGGCGCCGGGGGCTCGGGGGTCTGCGGGTGTCGGAGCAGGTTCTGGTCCGGGCAGGCTGTGGGGCTCGGGCTGGGTTCAGGGGTTCGGATCCCATCCGCCTACCTGCGGCCCGGAGTGGCCCGTCCGGCCCGTGGGTCCCCGGCGGGGGCCTGACGCGCGGTGATTCCCGCAGGGACTGTCGTGGAGCAGGGTAAGGGCCTGTGCTACTACACCAACGGGACGCAGCGGGTGCGGTTCGTGGCCAGATACATCACCAACCGCGTGGAGACCGTGCGCTTCGACAGCGACGTGGGGAAGTACGTGGCGGTGACCGAGCACGGGGAGCAGGTCGCCGAGTACTGGAACTCACAGGAGGACTTACTGGAGCAGAAGCGAACGGAGAAGGACTGGTTGTGCAGACACAACTATGACATATTCCTCTCCACGGCCTCGAGCCAGCGAGGTGAGCGCAGGGCGCGGGCGCGGGCGCGAGTCTCGGCCGGGGGTCGGGCGGGGGGCGCACCCGGACCCGCGCGGAGCCCGAGGGGACCGGCAGGAGCGTGTCCGCGGGGAGAGGTGGGGGCCCGGGGGCCTTAGGGGACTCGCTCCACCAGCCGGGAACCTTACCCCCGGGCCGACCTCACCGAGTCTTGAAACTCTAAAGACATAAAAGTCATTAAGTTCTTTCCGCCATCTACGGTGGAGACAAAATCTCAAAGCCAGTTCTTACCGGAAACCGCTTGTGGTCTGTTCCTAAACCAGGAATTTATCTTTGAGGCGCTGTTACATCAAGCGCACCACCAGGGGGCACCAGAGGGCGGAGCCCACCAGTGTCTCGATTCCCTTCCCTGCCCCTCCTCTGAGAGTATTCTCTAATTTTTCATATTTCATATTTTCCCATATTTCTCATATTTTCTCATATTTCAGTGTTGATGGTTAAAAAATAATACTCTCTAAGGAGTCTTATAGTTTACAGATTAATCCTTGTTTCAATGCCAGTTCACCTAACTTTCATCAGACGTTTCCTCCTTTGCTCTCTCTGACTACATCCTTATGTTATACAGCACTTAAATATTTATTTCTATAATATTGCATAAGTTCATTTTTTTTCACAAATGGTTGTCTATTTTTTTACCCCAAATCTGTAAAGAAAAAGTATTTTAGAAATCCATATACCTGACTACAATTCTAGTCAGACAAGGAGGCAGAACCTAAATTAGAGTGAAAGGTCTAATTTAAAATTATGCCATTCACAGTGTGTCCCCCTCTCCATTCTAAGGGAATTCATACCGAGGACCACTTTTCCCAGTGTCCTCACGGTCAGCGGTGTTTCAGGCCATTTGCACAGCTCTCTGGACTTCAGAAAACCCACAATGAGGAGAAAGCTTGGCAAGAGATCAGTGGAGCCAGACTCGGGAAAATGTGTATGTTTCTCCTGAAGGAGGCAAAAACAGGAGCTTGAAGCGCCTTCTGGGTTCTCAACAAAAATGACCTGTTCTAAGGAAAGACAAAGTAATGACAAAATTTCTATCAGTGATCAGCTCTTTTGGTAGTACCCAGGGAACTTGAACAAGTTCAGACTAATACCACATCTGAAAGAAAAAAAAAAAGAAAGAAATGCCATGCTTGAACAGCCTGCCTTAAATGGTGAGAAATCTGCTCTAGTGAGAGATCAAACTGTGAACAATGTACATAATAATAGGCTTGCAAAGAGCTGTGCTCATAGGTGGTTGACACATATGGTCAAGATGGTTTTAATAGAGTCAGAATGGAAACATTTTGAAATACCCAAAAGCTTTTCCTAGGAGCAATTTAGGGCAAGTCAGAGTAGACCTGATGGGTCACTCAGGTGAAGATGTTTTCCTTTACCTAAACCACTTAATAATTGCTTTACTTTCCACTTTTTAGATTTGGCAATCCAATAAAAAAAAAGGAATGTAACCTTAAAAAAAATTATGCCATTCAGTTGGGGTGCTTAGATTGCCAGCTGTCTCTAGAAGTTTAAGTCCTACTTATACTTCCACGCTCACAGCATGTTCTCAGTAACCAAACCAAGTTTTGCAAAATCTCAAAATAGAATTTTACTGAAAACATTCATGATGATAATGTCTGACTACAAAATAAGCAAGTCTGGTTTTTTAGATTTAATTACCATGAGATACAAAGCAGTTCAGTATGAACCAGTTTTAGTCATACAATCTTCCAACACCCATCTCTCTACCAGTGTAGATTTCCCACCACCAATATCCCCAGCTTCTCTCCTGCCTCGCTCCCACCCCCACCCGGAGTCTCTACTGGCAGGCACTTCTCTCTCTCTCCCTCTCTCTCTCCCTCCTACACTCACTATCTCTCCCACCCCTCTCCCCACCTTTGGACATTATGATTTGCAACATAGATACTGAGAGGTTATCGTCTTTCTTCCTTTACCTATTTTTCAGCACACAGTTCTTACCCAGAGTGATCATTTCCAACTACCTTTGTCATAGTGGTCACTTCTCTATCCCAACTCCCTTCTCCCCCAGCACTTGAGGCAGACTTCCCACCAATCCTTCTGGACCTTGTTTCTATTGCCCCTTGGTATTATTCTCATAGCCTGTTTTCCTTTTTTTTTCCCCCTATTTTAACCTGCATTAATAAATATAATATTCCTATTCTTGTTTGCATAAAAAATTCTTAAGCAAATTTGTATTAAGTATAGCAGTTATGGTGGGTATGGGCAGGAGCAAAAATGGAAAAGACTTAAAGCAAATAGAAAGCTATTGCATATAAGAACAGAAAAAGAAGTGTTACAGATGTACATGAACAGGTCTGAGAACACTGTCACATGACATGTGTAAAAACAGACTGCTTAAGAAGGCTCAGGAAGGTCAAGCTTTCTTTTCTTTCTGGGAAAGTTCAAACTAATTTGAGTACCGGTCATGTGTCTCTCTGGCTGATTCTCCTCTAGATGCTGTTTCATCTCTTTCTGCCCTTTAAGGACCAGGTTTGAAGTTAGGTTCACAAAGTCAGCATGTTTTTTTCTTCTCCTCTTTACTCTTTAAGAACTGGGGACTTACCCAGCATCCGCTGCCCAGGGGCCTGTTTGGGTCCAGGGGTCAATCCCAGGGCCTTTAATCTGCAAGGCTGGTGTTTTACCACTTGGGTCACATCAGTGACTCCTAGGGTATTCTCCTACCCCCCATTCTTTTTTTTGTACTTGTATCTTTGACTTATAGAAACTCACATGAGGACAGAAAACTTTTCCCAGGCAGCATTTACTGGGAAAGGGACTGCTACAGAGCACAGGCCAGGCAGCATGAAGAAAGCACCGTCAGCCGGACTCCCTGGGTGGGGGGACAGTGGAGGCTGATGAAGGGACGGTTCACAGTGCAGGGTAACCATAAGTCCTTGCTTCCACAGCAGTGTGTGTGGTTCAGTCCCATTATCACACTTGCCAAGCACTTTCAACCCTGTAGTATGTCTCTAGCTCCTTAAAAAATATCTTTTTTAAACAATATTTTGGGGAAGAAAAATATTTTAAGGGTAAACCTGATTTTATCTTAAATGATTCTAATTCCAGATTGTGAATCCTATAACTTGTTTCTGAGTTCCCAGTGCTTGTTAAATTTCTATTAATTGAATTAATTAATGAATGCACAAACAAATGTGAAATATTGATATTTCATCTCCATGAAAAGGAGATGGCAGCTTAATAATAGAAATATTCTGGGAAATGCATAAAATATGGCATCTGAGCTAAGATTAGCATGAAAGCTCACAGAGATGCTTTGTTGATCTGCAGCATGTTAGACATGCTTTTATTCTCTAATGGTGTCAGGTTTGAAGCCTGTTTGAGAAACATTGCTTTGTATGAAAGGTTGTGATTGTGACTGTTGTCGTACTTTGTGTGACATAAAAATGCCTATTCAATGGCAATAGTGCTGCCTGCAGGTCAACCAGTGCCTGCGGAGCGAGTTCAGCAGCAGCCTGGTGGTGCCTTCAGGCTTCCTGATACCTCCAAATTGCCACTGTGCCTTTGGCTGGACCCCAACAACGTGGGACATAGTTTCCCAAGAAATCAAACAGCCAAAAGTTAGTTCTGTGGGAGCTATGCCCACAAAGCACTTCTGGCTCAGCTTTATTAGCTCATTTATTGGCCTTATTCAAGAGACCCATAAATAAAGCTTGAAAGAGATCCAAAGCTGCAGTTAACCTTGGCTGAATAGACTTGGGTAAATTGGAAGTGGGGCCATTTCAGCCTGGAGCCCCCCCAAGCAGAGCCCCTGGCACCTGTTTGCTACCGCAATCCAAAATCGCCACCATAACTGGGCCTGACTCCACCGTGCCAGGATGGAAGTCACTGAGACATAATCTGCTGAAAATTCAGGTATTCGGGTTTTGTGACTGGAACCTCCAGGCTTTCTCAGAGTTGGGATGTGCTACTTCCTCCCACTTTCCAATACTCCTGGAAGCACTGGCAATCACCCCCACAAACCAAGTCCAGCGCCACCCTGTAAGCTCTACTACCAGCTTTATTTCAGAGATCCAGATATTAATCTCGAAAGATTTATAAAGCCTCAGTTAATCTTGCATCTGCGCATGACTGAACAGACTGGGATAACTCAGAGAGGGTAGGTTAGCCTGGTGCCTGCCCAAGCAGAGCCCTCAGCAGCTGTTTGCTTCTACAATCCAAAATCATAGCCATACCCCGGCCTGACTCTACAGTCTCAGGATGGACCTCGTCGAGACATAATCTTCTGATGGGTATGTGTGTGTTGTGACTGAAATCTTCAGGCTGTTTCGGGGTCCGGATGGGTTAGCTCCCCACCCTGAACTAATATGATGACCTCTTAGTACCTGAATTGAAAACCATAATGCACAAAAGGAAATGGAGAGAGAATATGAAGGAAAGTGCCATAGAGGGAAGCTGGAGGTGGGGGCTGGGTTTTTTGGGGGTGGTGGGAGAGAAAGAGGAGACATTAATTATCCACATTGTGCAATGGTGGATTTTGGGTGCTGGATCATTGTATGACTGAAACCTGATTATGAACAGCTTTGTAATGGCCTACCTCCTGGATATGCATTTAAAATTTTTTTTGAATGTAATTTGTAGTTCATCCCTGCTTCACTCAGCTTAATCAATAACTGAATAAATAGTAGTACTCCTATATTAAAAAAGAGAAATATCTACTTGAATTTAAAAACTGGCTTGTCTTTACATTAAAAAATGTTATGTAATTTGAGGGGCCGGAGCGATAGCACAGTGGGTAGGGTGTTTGCCTTGCATGCGGCTGACCCGGGTTCGATCCCCGGCATCCCGTATGGTCCCCCAAGCACTGCCAGGAGTAATTCCTGAGTGCAAAGCCAGGAGTGACCCCTGAGCATCGCTGGGTGTGACCCAAAAAGCAAAAAAGAAAAATGTTATGTTGTAAAAAACTAAAGAACGCCGAGGGGGCGCGTGCACTCGCGGGCTCTCCGGGCGGCTCTGTCTCACCACCCGAGTTCGGTGCTCTGGAACCGCAGTGTGTGGACTGGATCGGGACGGCCTGTGGTCAAGGACAGGCGAAGGAAGAACGAGGACCAAGCTGGTTGCTGATTAGTTACCGTTTATTCAATCTTCAAACTTTCTCATCTCCCGCACTCCCAGCTCCGGCCTCTCTCTGGATCTACCGCTCAACTGCTGCCTCTCCCTGGCTTCTCTCTCTCCTCCTCCTTGTCTCTCCCACCTTGCCCTCTAGGCTACACCCAGCCAGGTAGCCAAATCAACAGAAGAAAGCCCTTCCTGAGGGCAGGGCACTCCAAAGCCCTTCCTTCCTCACTCTTAAGGTTTTTTTCTTTTCCTTAGTCCAGGAACTCATTAACATCTTAATACTAGTTAGTTATTTTTGTATGGACATAGCAAGGGATACATTGAGGCTTGCAAGGCAGCTCTCCTGGCCAACATCTTGCCACAGGCTTAGACCACAGCACTCAGGCCAGATTAATCATTCCTCACCCTAGCAGGGTCCAAATCTAGTATCACTGTTTGGATCATGACAGCATTTGTCCATGATCAAGCTCTTAACTTATAGTTAAGCATTAGGCACTTTGGCCAGGCCCATCTCGATGCCAGGGTAGCACACAACTCACCGCTTGCCCTGGGTCCTTCTTGTCCCACGTCGGGACCGTGCTTTGGGGGTGCTAGGAAGTAAGGGCAGCTGAGGCTTAGGTCAAGAGAACAGATGCCCTGGAGGAAAATATCATGTAGAGTCAAATGACTCCCAGGTTACAAAAGCATAACATTTGTTAAGTCTTCCTGTGTCCATACAAAAAGGACTTGCTCTGAATAAACTATGCAAAGGACTCAAGGAGAAGAGAAAAACATTATTTACAAGTCAACAGAACACCAAGAAAGAAGCTACAAATAAACAAAGAGGAATAGGAGCACTGTAATGGGAGTAACCCAATAAACCTAAACTACTGAGGCTATGTTATCCTACATTATGTAATTTGAGGGATTTAGATTTATACTTCCCCATACAATACTAACAACTATGTACCTATCCTTATTTCTTGGTTGATGTCACTATTCCTAGAGTAATGAGAGTGTTGAAAGTCTCACAGAGCAGGACAAAGTGAAAATTGCTATTTTCCTCTCTACTCTGGGACCTGCAGAGCATTGTGTTATATCCTAGTTCACACTAGTTTCTAGAAATGGTCCTGATGTAAGGGAAAAGATGTTTATTTTATCTTAAAATATTATCATATGACCTATATAATTACGAAATATTCCTTTTTAAGTGCTTAATTTTTTATGCTATTAATATCAACAGAGTAACTCTCTCTCTCTTAGTACTGTGAACTAACTAATGTGTTTATTCACGCTAACAAAATGACTAAGCTTGGATCCTAATCAAAGATCTGGAACCTAGGGATCTTTTCACTTTGGTACCAAGGAAGGACTCAGTCCCTTGGGATGATTTGCTGCCTGTTCTCTATTTCAGAGTGTGTTTTTATGTCTGTTGCTTTTCTCAGCGCAACCTAAGGTGACCATCTACCTATCCAGGACAGAGGCTTTAAATCACCACAACCTGCTGGTCTGTTTGGTGACAGATTTCTATCCAGGCCAAGTCAATGTTCGGTGGTTCCGGAATGAGCAGGAGGAGACAGCAGGAGTTGTATCCAGCTCACTTATTAGGAATGGGGACTGGAGCTTCCAGATCATAGTGATGCTGGAAATGACCCCCGAGCGTGGAGATGTCTACACCTGCCAAGTGGAGCACCCCGTCCTCGAGACCCCCATCACTGTAGAGTGGCGTAAGGACATTTTGTTTTCTGTCATTATGGGCCTTTAAAGTCTGTGGGCAGAGCTTTTTCTAGCCAAGTTAATTTTATTATTTATTTTTGTTTTTGTATGAAACTTTATTTCAATGCTTATTTATAATTTGCAAACTAGTTCACAAATGTTAGTTGAGCTTTCTGTGTCACCAGTTTCACTCACTGAGCTCAGTGGGCTTCTATGCATTTTCCCCATGTAAATTTTTGTGCTCCTACTGGGCTGTCAGTTCTGTGAAGTTTGGACGTGTCACATGGTTGGCAGCAGTTTGTGTCAGGAGCTTTGGAACTGCCAGTGTCTCTGGAGTCTCTCCGATATGAGTTTTGAAGATGGGCTGTTTCTCTGGTGGTAGTGGGAGCTGGATATGGATGGGTGGGGCACTGGGCTTTGGCATGGTGGAGACACTCTCTTCCCCCATCCACTTAAGGCTCTAGAGATCTGCACCAAGGGGCAATCGATTGGCCATCCTGGAATAAGTCAGCTGCCAGTGTGTCTGTGAGGTCAGACACAAAGCTGGACCTTTTCTCTGGTGGTGGTGGGAGCATGTGTTGATTTTTTATTTCAGTCATCATTAGTGAGCTGGATGGAAACTACAGGAAACTTGATTACAAGAGCATCAGAATAATTGCAATATAATTTTCTTTCCAGTTACTATGGAGATTATTCCACATATTGTGGCCCCAGAACCCGGCTTTGATAGCTCTGAAACATTGAATATTAGAGTTCATAATTTGGGCCTTAGGGCAAAGGTCCATCAGGGAGCTAGAACCCATTCCCTAATGGTTCTACTACTAATCCCTCTTCTCTCATCAGCTCACTATGTCTAAGCATCTATTAGTGGGCCTTTTCATCTTGTAGGGAGTGGTGAAAATGAAAAGCAAGGTTCTTCTGACACCTCGTGTTTCATACTCAAGTTAGACTCTAGATCCTCAGCCAAGGACCTCATGGGGTGTGGGGCAAATGCTGACTCTCAGATTTTGCTTCCTAGGAGCCCAGTCTGAATCTGCCCGGAGCAAGATGCTGAGTGGCATTGGAGGATTTGTGTTGGGGTTGATCTTCCTTGGACTGGGCCTCTTCATCCATCACAAGAACAAGAAAGGTAAATAAATCTGGCAAAATGAAGAAAATAAGCTATGCATCAATCTATCTATCCATGGAGATTCTGCGTCCAGATTGGCCCTTTTTCTCCTGATCCTGAATGGAAGCAGGCCGTGCCGCTGGTTAAATGATTCAGAAAAACCTTCCTGTAATCTTTGGAGTTTGATTTGAATAAAGTTTGCGATATAACATGCAGAATATGTTCTAGGACTTTCCCATTCTCCATAGTCTCAGTGGCTTCTATCTAAAAACGTTTTTTTAGTAAGGCTCAGACCCTGTTACCTTCCCTCAATTAGAAGTGTGTTTTGGGGCTGGAGCGATAGCACAGTGGGTAGGGGGTTTCCCTTGCATGTGGCCATTCTAGGTCCGATTCCCAGCATCTCATATGGTTCCCCACTGCCAGGGGTAATTCCCGAGTGCCAAGCCAGCAGTAGTCCCTGTGAATTGACGGGTGTGACCCAAAAAGCAAAAGTAGTGTGTTATATTTATATATGTAAGCTACTTAGTCCAAGATACTGTAATCAAGAGATTTCCATACAGCAAACAAACTTGAAACTGTGCCTGTCAAGGTGACAGGCTCTTGGGAGGGAGGGAACCTGGAGATATTGGTGGAGGGAATTGATGTGGGAACAAGATATGCCTGAAACTCTATTAAAAAAAACATTAAAACTAATAGTAACTTAATAATAAAACAAAAAAAAGGAAAGAAAAATAAGAAGGTTGGAACATTGACTTCTAGTGACAGTTTCATTACTTGGATGGGGGTGGGGTGGGGGAGTTAGTTTCTGGTAGTTAAGTTCTCCTAGCAGAGGCTAGGGAAGAATAAACATCCAATTGTGTTCCAAATTTCATTTCTGTTTGGTGTAAATGAGAAACTGTGCATTGGAGTAATGAAGCCTTTCTCTCCCTAATATCCATAGGACCAAATGTGCCTTTGCCAACAGGTACTCTTTTGTTCTCATTCAATGTGGGGTGTGGGGAAGGAATAAGTAAATGTGGAAAAGGTGTGAGGTGAACATATCCAGACACAGTGATTTCAACTTGTGACATCTTTCCCCTTACAAAACCAACAGGTAGTAGAGAATTATACTGAGTTTCTTTAGAAACTACTGAGTTTGTTCCCTCAGAAGAGGACACACATTGGGCAGATCTTTCTGTGAAACTGCAGTCAGAGATACAGCTTGAGTGTTAGATATTAGAATTTTGCCTACAGTGTTTCACACATTGGTGGCTACTTCCTGTGTGTAGTTACAAATGCCTGAACATTGGGGTGGAGAGATAGTTTAGAGGGTAGAGTGCTTGCCTTGCCATGCAAGCTACTATCCTGGGTTCCATTTCCAGTACCCAAATAATCCCTGAGTTGAGCTGGGTGTGATCCCTGAGCAGCGAGCTAGAAGTAAGTTTTGAAAACTGCTGGGTATGCCCCCCCTCAAAAAAAAAGAGATGAAAGTAGTTATTAGAGGTGGAAAATTTGAAATTTAATTAGATTTATAAAAAATTTGAAGTCTTCATAAAGGTAACTTCTCTGCTTCTGACACATGCTAGCAGATCTGTTAGTTGCCATTGGAGTTAAGATGATTTGATCTTAACTCAGATGTCATGGGAGGCGAAGGCCATGTGACATGGCCCTCAGCTTTCTCGATCTGATTTCTCTAAGGGGAGGAAAGAGGTTCCCTTCCTCAGGGTGCACTATGCTCATCACTCTCTCTCTCTCTCTTCTACAGGGCTCCTGCACTGACTTCTGAAGGTCTCCTGAAGAGCTTTGATGATACTTCTTTCTCCTCTTTTGTAACACCTGCCTGTAACTGCCCATAAATCCCAGTTGCCTGCAAGTTTTTGTCTCTGAGATTGGAATCCTCTGACTCTGAGACAGACTTAAGGTCACTCCCTGTAATCACTGTTTGGAGAGCCTGGCTGTGCAGTTTCATCCTGCACTGACCCCAGAGCCTGTCTGTGCTGCGTCAATAAGTCAAGGGCTTTTTCTTTCCCATTGTCTGTCCACAGGCTGTTCAAGAGAAGCACATAAAGCCACAGATCTGGCAATAGAGCTCTACAATAATTAAACACAATTTTAGTAGTATATATCATGGGCTTTCTAATTTATGCTAATTATAGATTTTAAATTAATATGACATTATATTAGTTTTATTTAATAACACTTCTTTGATATCTATATATTATGAAAAAATTATGATAAAATGTCTAGTTAATGTCTATGTACTTTTAATCAAAATATTTTCTTTTAGTGAGAATCTTTTAGGCATGCTCTTTCAGCTACTTTAAAATATAAAAGTATACAAGTTTATTAACTATAAGCACCATGATGTACATTATACGACCAAGAGGTAATTATTTCATAACTGGAAGTTCCCAACAACCACTAGGCTACAAGAGTCCAAATTTTGGAAAGATATTTTCTATTCTGGCTCACAAATTACCTTTTAAGACCTTTTGCAAAGAGGAGCTCTAAATTATGCCAACAACGATTGGAGCTTTGTTCGAACTAAGGATATAACTATTTTGAGAAAAAAAATTTATCTATTTACTCTTTAAATGTAAGCTACAATAGTGTTAACTCTCATTGCTTTTAGGAATGAAATCAAGCACCTTCACTACTAAAACATCCCAGAATCTCAATTCCTATCCTGATATCTCTTCTAATCCACTTTCCTTTCACACCATCCCTCTGCCCCGCCCAACTTCGTCACTTCTTTCATTTACTCCCTGGATTCAACACTACCTCCAGTTTGAAGAATTTCAGTTTTGTAATCAAATGAGAATACTTTGCCTTCAATCTTTAGCAATTCCGTTTTTTGTTTGAGAAATATTTAAAGGATAAAGAAGTTTTTGTATATATATACAAAATAGAATACTAGGCACTGCTCAGAAGAATATAAGCATGCAATTTTCCATATCCTAACTGGAACTAGAGGATATCACGCTGAGTCAAGTCAAACAGAAAGAAAGGGATAGATATGGAATGATTTCTTTCATAGATGGGACTTAGACAGAGCTAGGTAAGAACAAAGAACCAACCAAAACCAACACAATGGGAGAACTATTCCACACAAATGAGTTAGGGTGGGCAGGTTGAGAGTGAGGGATGTTGGAGTTCCTGGGGAAAGGAGATGGGTTACATGAGCGATGAATGTGGCGTAGGGAGTATGTTCATGGTAGTATATTGCTTCCCTCTCTACCCACCTCAGTCACCAGAGAAGTGCCAGGAGAAATCTAGAACTGATGAAAATCCACACAGTTCTCACTAGACTGGGCAGTGTTCATCCAGATTTACTTTTTTTTCACTTGTTTGTCTGCCATGGAAAATTATCCCTGTCACCCACTTTCTAGGAGGCCATGAACCCAGTGTGGAAAGAGTAATTTCTCTTTGAAATAAAGGAAGTCCAATCCGACATCTTACCCGGACTTTCATGTCCATGGCGTTTCCCTCACAGAGAAGAATCTCAAGAGACGAAGAGTGAAGAAAAACACATTTATTTGTAAAATAAACAAGGTATGTATATCACTGTCGCTGTCATCCCGTTGCTCATCGATTTGCTCGAGCGGGCACCAGTAACGTCTCTCATGAGACTTTGTACTGTTTTTGGCATATCCAATACACCACAGGTAGCTTGCCAGGCTCTGCCGTGCGGGCGAGATACTCTCGGTAGCTTGCTAGGCTCTCCGAGAGGGGCGGTGGAATCGAACCAGGGTCAGCTGCATGAAAGGCGAACACCTTACTGCTGTGCTATCGCTCCAGCCCCCCAAAAAAGCAAAAAAAAAAAATCATGTACATAAAGGAGAGAAATAGATAAAGACACCTAAAGAAGAGAGAACACAGACTTTTTTAGAATGGACGAAAGTGCCAATACACATCCCAAGCAGGGATAACAGACCATTTCCCAGAATGGAAAAATGCACCTAAAGAAGTACACATCTTGTGCAGATGTGGGCCCAAGAGGCAAGACCCCTTTTCCTCTGCCAAGTTATATACTTTTTTCCAAGCAGCCCCCACGCCAAGCCACTGCTATGGAGTTTTCCTAGAAGGAGGGTTTGGAGTAGCTGATGGTATTTGGATACATACTGCCTGGGCCTTTGTCCTGGTTTGGAGCCCCTCCTCCAGGGGCTCCTACTGCCTCTCCTCACAGGAAGCCATCCCTGTAGCTGGCCTAGAATTTTGCATCCTGGATTCTGATAAGGGTATTTTGTGTCAAAGGCATTCATGCCATAGGGTTAGTTGAGGTTTCCAGAACGTTTTTCGGAATGTTTGTGAACAGGGTCCTCTTCTCTTCCTACTTACCACAAAACTATTAATGCATTTCTTTCCCTGTTTAAGTGAAGAAGCATCATGAAAGCTTTGTAACTGTATCTCACAGTGAATCAATTAAAAAATGCAAAAAAAAAAGAGAGAAAGAAAGAAAGAATAAAGATTCATGGAGGGTAGAGGTAGAGGGAGGAAGGGAATAAAAATGTATTTATTTTGATCACTTTGCGTTTTCTCTTTGACATTGTGGTAAAGAATCATGAACTGAAAGCATGCACTAATAGCCAAAACTCCATTGTAGACTGAGCTTGCTGGCTTCTCAAATAGACTCATAGTCCTCCAGAGAAGATTAAAGTGAGTGTATAATTAAGTGGAGGTTACTGCTAATCTACAGTGTCAGGAACACAATAGAAAATATATCACTGTGAATTTAGGATTCCTTGGAAAAGTTAAAATCTTTTAAGACCAGAGGGAAACGCACAGGCAACAATGCCTCTTCCTAGAGGGGACAACTGGAGCTCGTGGCAATTTGTGAGGGAAGGGTTGAGCAGTGAGGGGGATTGATCTGAAAAGGGACAATGGACTGAGGTGGAGGGGTAGAGGCAATGTGATGGTAGAGATGGAGTGATAACATTGCTTGCCTACAATGTAAATCTTTTCACTCTTTAAAATTATTGTTGTCTCAGCAAAAATATAAATACATATGTAAGCATATGAGTATTTGGGTATGACATGGAAAATGTCATATCTCTCCACAAATTTTCCCCATCTGTCTTAGTCCCCTTGGAATCACTGCTCCCTGAACTTTGAAGCATGGAAACAATGGTATTTCAATTAAAATTTAAATTGTAAATAAATAGTAATGAACAAATACTCTATTTAGCTAGAGGACCAAAGCTTTATTTCAAGTGGTAAATTTTAGTATGAGACCATGAGTTCTGTCTTTGGCAACTCAAGACTTCCAGCAACACTGGATATAGCCCTGATGGCCCCTGGGGTCTCCAGATATAGGCCTCGATGGCACCCTGAACACTGTCCTGCCATGCCAGAATCTCAAACTCCCAGGTCTGCACTGTCAAGATGAAGCCCTGAGAGTTGGCCCTATATTTTAAAAAGTTTATTCAGAAAACAATGAGAACACAATTGGTTGGATTGCCCTAGTATTCAGAGGTGCTTTCCCCTATGAATTGTCAGATCAATAAACCTGTAGGTTTCCTAAATTTTTCCTATGCAGATTGAAAATAAGGCTAATTGATGGAAACTCTGCTAACAGCCAAGCTTCAGTAAAATGTGTCTTTTTCAACTTTGAAGCAATTATTGCCAGGACCCCTAGTACCTTAGCTGGACTCTTAATGGATGCTCTAATGATGGGGAAGACTTCCATAGCTCACTGTCTCTTCAGAGAGCCCAGATCTGGGAACTGACTAGGTCTCTGAGGCTTGGGCCAGGTGTGTTACATTCTAACTAAATACCACTGAGAGTCTTCAAAGGTCTCCTATCAGAATCCAGACTTTTCCTTCCAAGGAGAAGAATTCCACTAGATTTCTTTTTTCCCAATCTCTGTAGGGAAGCAAATACAGTTTCACTTTTGGGTCTCAGAGATGGAAGAAAAAGAAAAGGTACATTTCTATGCCAGAAGCAAGACAAATGCCAGTGGACCCACTGGACAAGTATTAAGAAATGCCAGGAAATAAATGAAAAATATTTGCAGTCCAAGGTATTTTCCGGGCCACATGATATTCATCAATTATTAGAACCAGGATTTGAAAAATTTAGACAACAATGGTCTCTGCAGCCTCATTATCTGAAAAACACAATTCCCTACCCCAGGAGTGAGAGTGCTAACACTACGGAGTATGAGATTTTTATTTCAAACTGGGTAAAGAACAAAAGTAGGGAGTGAATATCACTAATTCTGAGTTTGCATAAAGTGCTCAGATCATAAATAGGACCATAAAATGACTCAAAAAAAAACAAGGAACTATTATTTAGTATCCCCTAAATCCCAAATTCTGTATGGCCTCACTGCACAAACCTCCTCACTTAATTTTTTAAATAGTAGAATTTCTTTTTTTTTTGTATTTAGGGTTTTTGTTTTTATTTTTGTTTATCTGTACTATGTTCTGCAGTGCTAAGAGCTTACTAATCCTGACCCTGAGCTCAGGGGTCACTCCTGGCAGGACTCAGGGACCATACCGAGTGCCCGGGATTGAATTCAGATAGACCATATGCAAGGTAAGCACCATACTATCTTTCCAGATCCTTGCATTCCCACTTTTGTACAGTATTTTGAAATATAGCATAATAGAGATATGATATCAAGCATACATATGTAAAGTTTAACAAACATTGGAACGATCAAATAGTGAATAACTGGGTCCAAAATAACTATTAATCAAAAGATACCCTAACACCATGTTTACTTCCTAGAAGTACACTCATTATGACCCACTTAATCTTGTTTTGCTTTTGCCAAATTTATATAATCTGTGAATGTAATCATATACAACATAGATAAGTATTTCCTCCTTTAAGTCTCCCATAAATACGTGTGAATTTTCTTGCCTCTTTTTCTAACATTATATGTAATTTCTAACATTATGCTCACGGATCTTTTCTATAGCAGTTGTTCACTTATTTTTATTTTATTGTGGATTATGTTTTTTGGATGGCACAACTATGTAATTACCTATATAATCTGGAGAGTCCTTGAGTTATTGCCATTGTTTTATATATATATATATTTATATATATATATATATATATCTTGGAGCTTTGATTCTTTTTCAGATGAATTATACTAATATTGAAACTGTTTGGAAGCTTGAGGATTACAAATTATTAGTATGCCTATGTTCAACTTTAAATCTTAGTGTTATTCAAATAGGTTTTCTCTGGGTACACTCTCATGATCCACTTACACAATAACTCAATTTTGGCAGCTTTTGATATTTTAGAGTTTCATTTTGAGGATTGGAGTCCTCAAGGAATCCAGAGTATCTTCTCATGATCTCAGCCAACAGAGCTGGAGATTCAATGCAAGGGCCACGACGTGGTACCACTCAGGACATGTGGCCCCAGAGATTTCAAGACACAACAGTGGAGATTTCAAGACACAACAGCGGTGTTTAAGGGACTCTAGAGCCACACCTAGTGATGCTGAGCAGACCATAAGGACCTAGGTTCAGACCTGAGTTGAGTATAAGCAAGTCATGTGCCATAATCCTTGTATTATCTCAACGTCCCCATATCTTGTCTTATGTTCCACCTGTCTGGAGGATATGAGAAGTTTTTCATAGAATCTTTTGCGTGTATTTCTCTAATTACTAATTAGAATAAATTACCAACTTGCAAAAATTTACTTTCCACTGCAATTTCTCTATTTGAACTACCTTCTTAGATATTTTCTTTTTCGTATAAAGTTTTGCTTAATTATTTGTTTTTAAAATACTAAAAAATGTATTTTAAATGGCCCTATTTTCAAAGCATGCTTTGCAGATACTTGCACTACATCATGACTTGTAAACACACTCTGTATGTGTGTGAGTATATGCATGTTTCCTTAAAAAATAAAGAAAAAAGACCTAAAGTAGAAATTAAATATTTCTCAGAAACAAAAAACAAAAAAGGGAATTGATAAAGATTGAAGGCAAAGCATTCTCATTTGATTGCAAAACTGAAATTCTCAAACATAAGAGAGTGTTGAAGCCAGGGAGTAAACGAAAGAACCGAAGAAGTTGTGCGAGGGGTGGGGGCGGCAGGGCAGGGGGTTGTGAAAGGAAAGTGGATTAGAAGAGATATCAGGACAGGGATTGAGGTTCTGGGATGTTTTAGTAGTGTAGGTGCTTGATTTCACTCCTAAAAACCATGAGAGTTAACACTATTGTAACCTACATTTAAAGAGAAAATAAATAAAATTTTCATCTCAAAATAGTTATATCCTTAGTTCCAACACAACTCCAATAGTTGTTGGCATAATTTAGAGCTCCTCTTTGGAAAAAGTCTTAAAAGGCAATTAGTGATCCAGAGTAGAAAACATCTTCCCAAAATTTGGGCTGTGAAGCTTAGTGGTTGTTGGTCATATAATGTGTATCATGGTGATTATAGTTCATAAACTTGTATATTTTATTTTATGTTATTTATTATTATTATTATTATTATTATTATTTTGATTTTGGGTTTTACTTGGTGATGCACAGGGGTTACTCCTGGCTCATACACTCAGCAATTACCCCTGGTGGTGCTGGGGGACCATATGGGATGCTGGGAATTGAACCCGGGTCGGCCACGTGCAAGGCAAACGCCCTACCCGCAGTGCTATTGCTCCAGTCCATAAACTTGTATATTTTAAAGCAACTAAAAGAGCTTGCCTGAAAGATTCTCACTACAAGAAAAATATTTTGATTATAAGTACATGGACATGAACTAGACATTTTATCATAATTATTCCATAATATATAGATATCAGATAAGTGTTATAATACATTACTAATATAATGTTATATCAATTTAAAATGTATAAATTTGCATAAATTAGAAAGCTAATGATATATACTATTCATAATTCTGTTTAATTATGATAAGCTCTATAGCCAGATAGATGGTTTCATGTGCTTCTCTTGAACAGCTTATGGACACACAACAGGAAAGAAGAAGCCCTTGGCTTCACAGCTGTAGCACAGACAGGCACTGGGGTCAGTGCAGGATGAAACTGCACAGCCAGGCTCTCTAAACAGTGATTACAGGACGTGACCTAATGACTGTCTCAGAGTCAGAGGATTCAAATATCAGAGACAGAAACTTGCAGGCACTGGGAATTATGGGCAGTTACAGGCAGGTATCACAGAAGAGGAGAAAGAAGTATCCATCAAAGATCTCCAGGAGACCGTCAGAAGTCAGTGCAGGAGCCCTGTAGAAGAGAGAGTGATGAGCATAGTGCACCCTGAGGAAGGAACCTCTTTCCTCCCCTTGAGAAATCAGACCGAGAAAGCTGAAAGCCATGTCACATGACCTTCACCTCCCATGACATCTGAGTTAAGATCAAATCATCTAAAAAGCAAATGGCAACTAACAGATCTGCTCGGATGTGTCAGAAGCAGAGAGGTTATCTTTATGAAGGATATGAAGACTTCAATTTTTTTATTAATCTAATTAAAACTCAACTTTTCCACCTCTAGTAGCTACTTTCCACATCTAGTAGCTACTTTCACCTTTCTCTTTTTCGTGGGGCATACCCAGCAGTTTTCAAAACTTACTTCTAGCTCACTGCTCAGGGATCACACCCAGCTCAACTCAGGGATTATTTGGGTACTGGAAATGGAACCCAGGATAGTAGCACGCAAGGTAAGGCAATCACTCTTCCCTCTATACTATCTCTCCACCCCAATGTTCACTAATTTGTAACTACACACAGGAAGTAGCCTCCAATATGTGACACACTGTAGACAAAATATTAATCTCTAAAACCCAAGCTGTATCTCTGACTGCAGTTTCATAGAAAGATCCGGCCAATGTGTGTCCTCTTCTGAGGGAACAAGCTCAGCAGTTTCTACAGAATCTAAGTATAATTCTCTACTAACTGTTGGTTTTGTAAGGGCAAATATGTCACAAGTTGAAATTACTGTGTCTGGATATGTTCACCTCACACCCTTTCTTCCTGTACTTATTCCTTCCCACACCCCACATTGAATGAGAGCAAAAAAGGAGTACCTGTTGGCAATGGACCGTGAAGTCCTACGAAAGGAAATTAGGGACAGAAAGGTTTTTTACTCCAATAGGCAGTTTCTCATTTTTACCAAACAGAAGTGAAATTTGAAACACAATTGGATTTTTATTCTTCCCTAGCCATCTGCTACAATAACTTAACTACAAGAAACTAAATCCCCCACCATACCCCATCCAAGTATAAAACTGCCACTAGAAGTCAATGTTCCAACCTCCTTCATTTTCTTTCCTTTTCTTAGTTTTAAATTGCCATTAGTTTCAAAGTTGTTTTATATTAGAGTTTCAGGCATACCTTGTTCCCACACCACTTCAACCACACAGTCAACTTCCCTCCACCAATGTCCCCAGGTTCCCTCCCTCCCAGCAGCCACAGGCACAGATTCAAGTTTGGTTGTTGTTTGGAAACCTCCTGATTACTGTATCTTTGATTGAGTAGCTTACATATATACATACACCACACTTCTAATTGAAGGGAGGCAACAGGACTTGAATCTTAAATAAAAAAATTTTTAGGTCAGTTTATAGAGATGGCTACCACTTTGGTAGCCTTCAATATTTCAGCAAAAGACTTACTATTCTTGTTAGGATTTCCCACCAAAGTCCGACCCATTAAAAAGGAACCATTTCATATTGGTGATGATTAAATGACAATAGGTTGCGCGGCCATGGCAGCGGCTTTGCGGCTTTGAATTTCTGTATAAAGTCCAGGGAAAGTGCAGCCAGAAATTACACGTCGCTACAAACTTTAACCCTATTATGGTCCCCCCAAAGTCCAACCCATTACAAAGGAACCATTTCATATTGCTGACGATTAGATGACATTAGGCTGCCGCGGCCGCGCGGTTTTGGGTTTCTATATAAAGTCCAGGGAAAGTTCTGCCTAAAATTCTATCGCAACAATCTTTTACCCTTCAACAAAAAAACTCAGTACTATTGTTTGGAGGTTCCCCCCACGGTAAGCCCTGCCAAAAAGGAACATTTACACGTTGCTGACAATCAGGAGATATATCCCCACGCCGGCTGAGAAGAAATATCCTTCTTTCTCGGGAAGAAATGCGGCGTGGCGTTAACCATAGTATGATGTCCATTAAACTGACACGGACCTGGTGGCGTGGGAATGGGATACAAGGGAATAAATTATTATGTACTTGGAACAGCGGGACGCTGGTGGAATCTCGAGCCGGGGCCGATACCAGCGTATTACCTTTGGTTCCAGAAACTGCTTGCAGACATTCTACCAGACTATCAACTAAGCCAGAGCCCCACGCCGGCTGATGACGGGAAATAACCATCTTTTTTGGTTTGTTTTCCCTTTGTCAGGCAGCTTGGTGATTACTAAACAGGCGTGATCTCGGTGGTGCGGGACGAGGGGGGAAAAAAATAGAAAAGTTATGTAACAAACAGAGGGACTTAATATCTCTACATTCTCAGCAATGGAGAGCCATCAAATGCTTCCTTGACAGTGGGACTGTCTTTTCTTTTTTGGGCGGAAACCCTAGCAACAATAGTGAGTTATGTGTTGAAACATGGACTGTAACCAAGATAAAGCGTAAACGAAGTGAAACTTATCACTTACAAGGGGGGGGGACTGGGGGGGCGGGAGGTATAATGGGGTGGTTGGTGATGGAATATGGGCACGGGTGAAGGGAAGGGTGTTTGAGTATTGTATAACTGACATAATCCTGAGAACTATGTAACCCTCCACATGGTGATTCAATAAAATTTAAATTAAAAAAAAAAGGAACAACATAAGAATCATTGGAGTACCAGAAGCACAGCGAAGTAACCCCAATGAAAAACACAATTAAAGACATCATTGCTAAGAAATTCCCAGAGCTGGAGAAGGCAGGCATTCAGATCCAAGGAGCCCGAAGAGTACCAGCAAAAAGAGACCCGAATAAAAAGACTCCAAGTAATATCATAGTCAGAATGATGGATGCGGTGGATAGAGACACAATTCTGCAAGCAGCGAGGTCAAAGAAGGAAATCACGTACAAAGGAGCACCCCTTAGATTTACAGCAGACCTATCAGAGGAAACCCTCCAAACCCAAAGACATAGTAAAAAAACTCAATGAAATGAACATCTCACCAAGAATACTTTATCCGGCTAAAGTCTCACTCAAACTCGAAGGAATCATGCACTATTTCTTGATAAACAACAGCTCAGGAACTTCATAGATTCAAAACCAACTTAAAAGAAGGACAAAAGGGGCTATTGCAAGATAAGAAATAACCTCACAAGAACAACAAACCATACAGAGAGATAACACAAAACCCATGACAATAATCTCTCTCAATGTAAATGGCCTAAACACACCGATTAAGAGACAAGGAGTGGCACAATGGACCTGGAAACTTAACCCAACATTCTGCTGCCTGCAAAAAACACACCTGAACAGTCAGAGCAAACACAGACTCAAAGTCAAAGTATGGAAAACAATCCTGCAGGGAAACAACCCCCTCAAAAAAGTTGGGGTGGCCCGCTTCCCGCCGCCTGGACTCCCCGAGACCCTCCAGCCGCCCCAGCCCATCTCCTCCGTGCCCCAGCTCCTGACCTGGCCCCCTAACTGCGGCCCGCCCTCGCAGGAAGACACTGGGGGCGTGTCCGTATCTTAGTGGGCGTGGTCTAAAAGTGGGCATGGCCTCCTCTCACAGCGGCGGCCGCTAAGGCGGCCGCAGTTATTCTTTCTTACCTCAGCTCACTCGGTACTTGTATTTTTTTGAAAATTCACTTTTGCGATCTCAAACACGCAAAATAGCCATTAGCTTAGTCTGACACTATAAAAGCTGTCAGTTAATAAGGGAAGTTTAGCACGATCAGAAAACCTTCATTCCACAAGAAGAAAAAGGAATAAATAACCACAAAGCTCCAACTCTATACTTCCATAACAATATGAAGAAGCAGCGAAAATCCCCTCCGCGAA
>JASTTN010015714.1:34044-44390 GCA_030324115.1 Sorex maritimensis | reverse complement strand
GGGGGGGGAGATGGGATTGGGGAGGGTTGGAGGGACACTGGGTTCACGGGTGGTGGAGAATGGGCACTGGTGAAGGGATGGGTTCCCGAACTTTGTATGAGGGAAGTATAAGCACAAAAGTGTATAAATCTGTAACTGTACCCTCACGGTGATTCTCTAATTAAAAATAAATAAATTAAAAAAAAAAAACGTAGTGGATTTTTTATTAGACCTTCCCATAGTTGTAAAACAGCAATAAATGTCTAAATTGGAACAGAAAAAAAAAAAAGAAAATAAATGTTTGCAGAGTTGGTTGTTTATTCTCTTTAATAATTAGAGAAATACAAGCAAAACGTTATATGAAACACTACTCATGTTCTCCAGACAGGTGGAACATAAGATAAGGTATGAGGATGTTGAGATAATACTAGTGTTATGGCACATGACTTGAATGTAGTGAACTCAGGACTGAACCTAGGTCTGTATGGTCTCCTAAGCATCACTGGGTGTGGCTCTAGAGGCCCTTATGTATGTATGTATGTATGTATGTATGTATGTATGTATGTTTTTTCCTTTTAGGTCACACCCAGCAATGCCCAGAATTTACTCCTGGCTCTGCACTCAGGAATCACTCCTGGTGGATCATATGGGATGCTAGGGATTGAACCTGGGTTGGCCGAATGCAAGGTAAACAGCCTACCCACTGTGCTATTGCTCTAGCCCCTCTAGAGGCCTTTAAACACCACTCTGTGGCTTAAAATATCTGAGGCCACATGTCCTGAATGCTACCACATCTATGTGCCCTTGCATTGAATCTCCAGCTCTGTCCGCTAAGATCATGAGATTCCCTGAGAACTCCAATCCTCAAAATGAAACTCTAATGATCAATAACTGTGAATAATTGAGTTCTTGGCCCAGCCTACGTCTATGGCTCCTGAGAAATCAGGTGGCAGGGATCATCTCCCATGCTTCTCTGAAAAAGTGGAGATCAGGCTCGGTTTACAGCTGTTTCATTCTTAAGGATGATAGGATGTGAACACATGCTATGCAGGGACTCATAGCAGACTTTCATCGGTTCTAAATCTCCTAGATGCCTCCCTGGGTGATAGATGTGGATAGAGAGCAAGAGGTGGATTTCCATCTCAAGCTTGCTGTCTCTTCCCTCTCTACTACACATAAGTCACCCGAGAACCTCCACAGCCAACAGAACAAACTCTGCAACGGAAAATGACCACTTTCCCATAGCTGGGGGTTGGGTAGCCCACATCTCCACCTATAATGTAAACTCTGGTTTCACCCCTGGAGAAACCCAGATACTCTCTTAAACACATATCTTTCTTTTATTTCTTGTGATCTTTAAATAAATTATTTTACTTCAATATTAATTTTCCCCTAAAATTCCTTTTTGTGAGGATAGATAGACTTAGAAAGCCTACATAAGATTTAGGACTACACTTTCCTATCCTACGAAGAGCAATTCCTCCCTCCCATCTGGGTTACATAGCTCTCTGGGAAATAGTGTGTCAGGGATTATTTCTCAAGCTGGATAGACTATGTGGAACCCTGGTGCAGTTTGAAGACCTTCTCCTGGGATTGATATGAAGTAAGGCCTGGAAGAGGCAAGTGCTCACAAGAGACTATCATCAGTCCTTTCTTGAGGTTGTTGCTTGTCTCCTCTCCACTTAAGTCATCCACAACATTCTCCCACCTCCTCTCCAAGTTAAGGGTGAAAGGTGGCAACATATCATTAATTAGAGTGCAAAAACTCAAAGTAAAAGATTATAACTTACTGCCCTAAATTCTCTTAGAAACTGTAGGGAGTCATTTTACCTTACTGATCTTATCCTGTCACTATTTGTTTATCACTAGCTAATGCCCATGCCACACCCTGCATTTCTATTGGGGGTCCCGGCATGCATACTATACCACCTCCTCCCAGCAGGGAGGTATAAATACTCCCTCCTGCAGGCTCTGCCTCTGTTCATTTGGCTGCGTTCCCTTCTCAGCCCCACGAAGGGTTCTCCTTGCTGAACAGAACGAGACCTCCACAAGAAACCCCCTTACCAATAATATGCCACCAACTCACATACCTTATTTTCTTAGCCTAACTCAATCTTAGCTTCTCTTGCTTTAGGAAAAGATGCCTCCACTAAACAGGAAAACAGATATATTAGTGGTTTTCTTGTAGGTAGAAAGATAGGAGGGTCCTGGTAATGTATATTGAGAAAAATATTCTCAAAACCTAAACTAACCTAAAAGCATGAAGGCCTTTGACACATAATACCCATATTAGAAGCCATGATTGCAGAATTCCAGGCCAGCTGCAGGTATGGCTTCCTTGGAAACCTCCATAACAGTGGGTTGGGGTGGGGGAAGCTTGGAAAAAAGTATATAAGTGGCAAAGGAAAAGGTGTCTTGCCTCTTGGGCCCACATCTCCCAAGTTGTGTACTTTCTTTAGGGTTCATTGTTGTATTTTGTGGAAATGGTCTGCAACCCCTGCTTGGGATGTGTACTTGCACTTTCTTCCACTCTAGAGAAGCCTGTGTTCTCTCTCCTTTATGTGTCTTTATCTATTTCTCTCCTTTATCTACTTCCCTTCTTTATCTACCAAATAAATGTGTTTTACTTCACTATTTGTCTCTTGAGATTCTTTTCTGTGAGGGAAAGCCTGGTTAAGATTTTGGATTGCATTTCCTTTCCTCCAAAGAGAAATTAATCTTTCCAGACTGGGTTCCATTGTTTCCTATAAAGTTGTTGCCAGGAGTCATTTTCCATGCCAAGCAGTACAAGTGGAAGGAAGGTACCGTTTGATGACCACTTCCCAGGACTGGTGAGATGTGTGTGAACTTTCTCAGTCCTAGATTACCCTTAACACTTCTATAGTTACTTAGGTGGGTAGAGAGGGAAGCAGTATATTACCATGCACATACTCCCTACACCACATTCATCTTTTTTCTACCCATCTCCCTCTCCCAAGGACTCCAACAACCTTTCCTCTCAACCTGCCCACCCCAACTTAGTTGTGTGGATCAGTTCTCCCAATTGTGTTGTTTTTGGTCCTTTGTGCCTACCCTGCTCTGTCTAAGTCCCATCTATGAAAGAAATCATTCTGTATCTATCCCTTTCTCTCTAACTGACTTGACTCAGCATGATCTTCTCTAGTTCCAGTTAAGTAATTGTTGGAGACTGACCAGAGTCATGAGGAAGTTCCAGGGACACTGCTTTGCAAACAAGGCCATGTCATAGCTGCAAACAGCTAGGAACTCTGGGTGTCCTGGGTTGGGGTCAGCATGTCCCAGTGAAGCTGCTCCTTTATATAGATTAACTGTGCTATGCTTGGATGAAAGTTAAACAAATACCTTATTGGGCTATTCTGTAAGCTTGCATAGACTTTGATGTGGAATGTATGAAGAGTGTGATGTAAAGATGTACAAGGTGGTCTGATTTACTTCATTAGGAATGTTGTGCCTTATTAGGCTACGAGATGATATGTACTTTAAGGTGTTTTGATCTCCTGCATTTTGATCTTATGTACTTTGAGGTATGCTAGATGTTTTGATGTTAATCTGATAAAAGGAGATTGCAAAAGCTGATCAGCGCTAAATGATCTGAGCGAGCTTTAGCCCTCCATGCTTCAACATTCCACATGTCTTGCTTCAACATCCCATATGGCTTGCTTGTCTCTTGTCTCTGTGCCATTACTAATCACTCGATAGAGAACTAACAGATAATGGGAAATTGTATGTTTATATTCTTCTTAGCAGTACATAGTATTCTATTTGGTATATATATATGTATATACATACATATATATGTATATTTATATACATATATATGCATATATATATGTACATACCACAACTTCTTGATTCATTCATCTGTTATTGGGTATTTGGGTTGTTCCAATATCTTTGATATTATTCTAAGTGCTGCTCAGAATACTGAGTGTGCATATATCCTTTTAAATTAATGTTTTTGTCTTGGGGATAATAGTAAGATGTGGTACAACTGAGTAGTATGGAAGTTCTATTCCTCTATTTTGGAGATATCTTCAAATTGTTTTCCATAGAGGTTGAACCAGAAAAACAGAGGATGTGGGTTGGTCTTTCTCATCACATTTACATCAATACTGTTTCCAGATTTTTTGATATACCATTCTCACAGGTATGCTTGTGAGATAATATCTCAATATTGTTTTAATCTACATTTCTGTAATCATAAATGATGATGAACACTTTTGCAAGTGCCTGTTGGTCATCTATATGTCTTCTTTGGAAAGATAATTATCTCCTAACCCCATTTATGAATGTGATTAATTGTTGTTGATATTTATGTGTGTATTATAGATCTTTGATAATTGCCCTTAATCTTATGTGCTGTGTGTGACTGTATTTTTTCATTACATAGGTGTCTTTATTCATAAGCAAGAGTTTCAGTTTGAATTTTCTAAACTATATAAGGGCTCAAAATGAAAAAATCTTTTTGCATGCTAAAATTCATTCCTTTTAATAACTGTGTATATGGCTAGACATATTTTGTGTATTTGTGTGCCTGATATAAGGTATTGCTTATATACCAAGACTATATAATTTTCAATAGTAACTCCACAAGAAAACTATTATAATGTCCACATTATGAATGAGAAAAATATGACTCAGGTATATTTTTATTCAGTTTCAAATACTTCAATAGTTTGCTTAGTTAAAAAGTTTAAAATACTATCTCTATAGAAAGTCAAGTTCCAGTTTTTAAAAGTCTGATTTATCAAATTTTATATATTTCAGTTTAACTACATTTCAATCTTACTGCTCTATGGCACATACAGAGATGAACTAATATATTTTATTTTTGCCCTGTTATACTGTTGAAATTGCAATATCTGGATGCAGTAGTTGCATGATACAAATACTGAGGCAATGTACTAAAACAATTTCATAGAACAAAATGACTTCATGTGAAATTACATACTCTCTTGTGAGTGAGGTCCTGGAGAGATCAGGAAAAGTAGAGAATACTTCTGAAACATTTCCTTTCCATGTTTCCATTTGACAGTGATTGACAGGAGAATTGTTCTTTTCTATCTCTGCTATAATTCTTCATGAATTTAAATTTTGGAGAAAAAACTTGCATTTAAAAGCAGCATTTAAAAATTTTTTTAGATTGAAAATTCTCCCAACTCATTTCTCTGTTGTGCTTTAATTAAATTAATTGTTATTCCAGGAATATAATCCACATTTAAGGTAGGTACTCTACCTGTAAGATACATCCCTAATATTGTCATAACTTTTGAGAGTTAAAGTGATTTTCAGCTTATTTATTAGGTTTTTTTTTAATTATGCCGCTACAAAAAGAAACCAAAAAGAAAATAGACATATTACTATCACTGAAGCCTGAATTCAGAGGGGTAGGTGGCGTAACCAAGGTGATGAGAACACAAGGAAGAGAAAAATTAACCTTAGCTATGATAAAAAGAATTGTCTATATTCAATTGTTCCTATTACGGATGTGAAACAATAAAATGATCTAGCAAGGAGATAAGTTGCATTATAGCATAAAGGGACATAATCCTATTCACCCTTGAGATTAAAGACAGAAAAAAATTTCTATTAAAACAATTAAAATGATGATTTATTGCTTCCTAGGAAATACTGTATTGGCCACAATTGATAAGAATACTAGGAAAACTCTCCCCAGGATCTCTATAGTATGCAATCATTAAAAATCGAGACACTTAAGCAGATTGGGTAAAAGTTATAAGTTGTTTGCACTGCATCAAGAGATACAGCACCCTATGTTCCAAGAAGAGATGAGAAGATGGGAGAATACATGAAAGAAAAAGGAATATGATTATCTGGGTTAGAAAATGGTGATAGGTCATCTAGAATCATCCATTCTTCTGTTCTTGTAGACGGACAGTGTACCTGCAACAAGAGAGGTATGAGACTGATGGACTAAAGAGCTCCATTGTCACTTTTGAGCTATTTTAAAATTCTCATCTGTCCACATTTAAGTCAACAACCTCTTCTTGCTTTTAAACCACATTTCTGTTCAAACCCTTCCCCCTCCTCTGACTCACTTTCGCCTCTGTGTGTGTACTATATGCAACTCAAGCTCTGATATTTTTGAGGAATCCTCCCAAGATCTACTATTGAGGGTCTACTAGAGCTACAGCCATGGATGATGTGGAAGCCATGCAGTGCTATTGACAGAACATGGGGCCATGCATATGGCAAGAATGCACTCTATCCATTTGAGCTACATTCTTGGCCAAAATTCTTACAAATATTCTTTTCTTTTTTCTTTTTTTTGCCTTTTGGATCATATCTGGCAATGCACAGAGGTTACTCCTGGCTCATACACTCAGGAATTACTCCTGGCAGTGCTCGGGATACCATATGGGATGCTGGGAATCGAACCCGGGTTGATTGCTGTGCTGTCACTCCAATTCCTCTTATATTCTTTCAAATATGAATCCTTACAAAATGAATTCTTACCTTCATTTCTAGAGTGCATCTCATAAAGGCCCTTGAGGTCTAGAGGCACTACCTGAGCGCAGACCTCGGATGATGAGGATGGTGCCTGCCATGATGCCCACAAGGCCCACACTTAGCCCCAGGGCGCAGATCACGTTCTCTGTCACCTCTGACATTGGAGCTGGAATCTCCAATTCTATGAAAAGAAAGTTGTGGGAGTCAGAATAGAAAGTGCTAGTTCATATCTTTATGTGTGCGGTGGGACGAGAGGGCAGGCATTGATTCCAGACAGACTCAGGGTACAGGATTTTAGGAAAAAAGAATTATATGATTTGAAATCCTTGATGTGTTTAAAACAACCCTTGAGTCTTAAAATTTATAGGGTAAAGTCAGTATTTGTCAGAGAAAAGCAGATACCAAAATGGGCAGAACTCACACATACCCCAGTGTTTCAGAAGCGGCTTGTCCAGGCCCCAGTGTTCCACCTTACAGTCATAAATATCATCCTCAGAAGGGATCAAGGTGAGGTAACTTATCTTGAGGAAGGAGTGATCATCTTTGGTAAGGAAGCTAGTTTCAGCAACACCCTCTTTAACTGACTGTCCATTGCGCAACCATGTAATGTTGATGACAGGAGGGAAGATTTTGTCCACAAGACACATGAGGATGTTGGCCTCACCTGGCATGGCATGAAACTTGGGAAGGACAGTCACTTCAGGAATCTCTATGGAGAGGAAAGAGGATTTTTATGATTCTAAAATAGTTCTATTATGAGTTTCTTATTGTGTCCTGTTAGGAGGTCCACCATTTCCCTGATGTGAACGAACTATTTTCCTCCTTCTAACTGGGAAACAACAAAAGTGTTTTGCACTTTTTATCCATATCTTACATAGATTTGTTTGTTTATGAATATAGGACCTCCTTTGAGGATCCAAGGATTGTTTAATGGGAGTAAGAATCCTTTATTGCATGGAAATGTATTATTTTGAGTTGGGAAGAAATGAAGGTTCAATAATTAACTGTGAGTAGATCTGGGGACTCATTAGTAAAGGAAAGAATTTTATAGAGTAATGCTGTGGGGAAGAGGGAGTAAGATCTAGTTCTAAAGGGTGATTTGCTAAAGGAAAGTAGTATTTGGTGATATACATACCATTAGTGGCTGTAGAACCATTGAGACGTTTAATCATGATGTTCATGTTATGCTTCATTGTAGCTATATCTGCCAGACCACCCTGAGGGTCAAAACTTCCAAATTGACTAAATTCAGGCTTCCACCAGATAGTTTCTTTCTTGTCCTGGTCCACATAGAACTCCTCATCTCCATCAAATTCAAAGGTGTACTGGCCAGAGGCACCATAACTCTCATAGAATACTGCACCATAGTTACCAACATGGTCAGCTGGTGATTTGGGAAGAAACAAGAAGTGGAAAACATAGGGAAAATTATTAAAATAAACCCAGGGGCTCCTAAAAGATCATAATCCTGAGGCCTAATGACTTCTTTTGGCACCCAGCAGCTTCTTGCAGAAATGTCTCTAGACTGTGAACTAAGCTATGACCCCATGCCATCCTGGAAGGGGAAAGGTTTTTCTCTTTCACCTTTTCCTTTCCCGGCGGTGTGGAGACCGTCATCTTATGGAGCCCACTAACCAGAGGTACGAGCTTGCAGTGATGCGATTTCTGGCATAAATTTCTCTGGAGTAAATTACTAAAATACCAGTAATCCAAAACTGCGAGGCCACTTTCGCAGCCACGTGACATCATATGCTCTTAATTCTCAGTAATGTAAAACAAATTATCAAATGTTGGAATATAGTTTCATTCTGGGTTCAACATTGGTATGTCCTTTCTCCCTTGTTGCAGAGAGTTTAGGTTTACCTGGTAATAATCTCTAAACATTTTAAGACAACATTAGTATGTCTTGTTCCCCTTGCCACAGGAAGCTTGGGTTTATCACAGTGCTCCCGAGGCACTTCCATTCCACTGAATTTATCTGTAAATTCCTCTCTATGCTTTCTTCCCCAACCAGTTTATCACCTTTCCCCCTAATCAGACTCTGTTAACTTGTTAGGTCAGATTCCTTCAGATTCCTCAGAAACTTATGATTTTATATGTATGAGTTAAATATTGTCTTTCTCTTCTATTTTTGAATAGTTTACCTTAAAGCAATGTCTTTTTTTGTATGGATGAAGAAAGACAGTTGTTAATAGGCTTTTATAACTTGGGATTTTATAGGCTTTGAATATTATTCATTCCTGGGCATCTGCTTTCTCAACTTAAGCCTCAGTTGCCCTTAGTTCCTAGCATCCCCAAAACAGGGTCCTGATGAGGGACGGGACGAACCCAGGGCAAGCGGTGAGTTATGTACTACCCTGGCATCGAGATGGGCCTGGCCAGTGCCAAATAAGTTAAGAGTTTGATCATGGACAAATGCTGTCATGATCCAAAAGCAAAGACGAGACTAGGACCCTGCTAAAGATAGGAAAGACTAATCTGGCCTGAGCACTGTAGCCTGAGATCGAGATGAGCCCAGGAGAGCAATTCTATAAGTTTAATGTATCTTTTGCTGTGTCCATATAAAATAACTAATATTATGAATGTATGCTTGTTGGACTAAGGAGAGGAGAAACACACTCACATTTGCCTTTAGGCCAGTCATCTTGCTGGATAAGAATTTGTCCTGGAAGCAGCTTTCCCTGAGGGAAGGACCTTACATCCACTGATTGTATGATGATACCTACCTATAAGCCCCAACCTCTCTGGCTGGGGGATTTGTCTAGACTATAAGAGGGGATGGTGGGGGCGAAGAAACAGAAAGAGAGACAGGAATGTAGAGAGGAGATTGGAATAAACGGCAATTGAGACCAACCAGCCTGGCTCCCATTCCTTCCTTCACCTGCCTCATCATCGCCATCAACCTCCCCTGGGTGGGGGAAGAGGTGTGAGACTACCAAACGAGGGCGGCAGGAAAGAAATAGAGCTCCCTGCACCGCTGCTGTGCCCCCCCTTTTTTGTGTTTACACAATCAAATGATGCCTTTTTGGCAGGTCTGATTTTTTTTGGGAAATTCCAATCAACAATAGTGAGTTTTCTGTTGAAATATTGAATGTAATCAAAGTAAAGAGAAAGTAAAGTGAAAATCATCAGCCACAAAGGCAGTGGAGGAGGGTGGGTGAGATGGGCAGTATACTGGGGTTTTTGGTGATGGAACTTGTGCACTGGTGAAGGGATGGGTGTTTGATCATTGTATGACTGAGACTTAAGCCTGAAAGCTTTGTAACTTTTCACATGGTGATTCAATAAAATTTTTTTAAATAATAAAAAAAAATAAACCCAGGGACAGAATGATTGTCATTCTTCCACTCAATGCTAAAGTAATGCTTTGCACAGGTAAACTCTGGGATTTATCTCCAGCACTATCTCCCCAGTCATCCACAGTGGGGGAATCAAAGAAACGAATTCAAATAACTACTTTCATCCTTAGAAGTGGTCCATCTAAATACCATTTATCTTTCTATCATATGTGTCTTAAGTAGGCATAATTTCACAGGTTTTCTCACTGTTATTCCTTGAATAACCTGTTCATCGTCTAGAAAAACAAAATTACACTAATGATATAATTGCTTTTGAAGTTATATTTCTTATTCAGAAAAAAGTGGAATGAACAAATAATCATGTTTTCAACTTTTTCCCCCAGAGATTTGTTTTGCTTCCCTCTGACTCACAACTTTTCTCTCTTAATTCTTTCATAAATTGATAACACATACATGATTATTCCTCTCTTCTTTGGACTTAGAAACAACATTTTCTATTTTATAGAAGATCCTTCCTTCCTTCCTTCCTTCCTTCCTTCCTTCCTTCCTTCCTTCCTTCCTTCCTTCCTTCCTTCCTTC
>JASTTN010015714.1:0-34034 GCA_030324115.1 Sorex maritimensis | reverse complement strand
TTCCTTCCTTCCTTCCTTCCTTCCTTCCTTCCTTCCTTCCTTCCTTCTTTCCTTCTTTCCTTCCTTCTCTCCCTCCTCCTCCTTCCCTATCTATCTATCTATCTATCTATCTATCTATCTATCTATCTATCTATCTATCTATCTATCTATCTCTCAGGCCAGTTCTGGTGCTGCTCAGTGCTTACTCCTGCTTTGCACTAGGCACCATTCCTGGTGAAGCTGCTGAACACAGGTCAGCAACAAGCCAAGCTGCCCTGCCAGCTGTGTTATCTCTCCAGCCTCTAGTTTGTGCTTTGATAACAGTGGAGAGCCTTAAGAGAGCACCCTGAGGGGCTGGAGTGATAGCACAGTGGGTAGGGCGTTTGCCTTGCACACGGCGGACCTGGGTTCAGTTCCCAGCATCCCATATGGTCCCCTGAGCACTGCCAGGGGTAATACCTGAGTGCAGAGCCAGGAGGACCCCTGTGCATTGCCAGGTGTGACCCCAAAAGAAGCCCCCTAGTCAGGAATGTTACGCTACTCAATTAACTGGAACAGACTTGACATTTTAGTGTTAGTCTCAAACATTATTTTATAATGTTCAGTATAGGCAATATCCTGGTGGTTCCTGCACCATATTCTTTCCACCAAGAATCTGAGCAAAATCCAGGGAATGGATAGCATATATTTTCAATATTTCAATCCATAAAACAGCTTACTGATTACCAAAAAATGGTACATTCAATGTAAACTGCTATTCTTGAGCATCACAAAGATTCTGGGGAAGAGGGCAGGCATGGAGGTAGCAGAAGATATAAATATCAAAATCAACAGTGATGAGAGTGCATTATAACTTTTGATTGCTTATCTCTATGATTCTTAAGGTCTTCTTCCTCCATAACACTGTAGCACTGTCTTCCCGTTTTTGCTCTTTGGTTTGCTTGAGTGGGCACCAGTAATGTCTCCATTGTGAGACTTGTTGTTACTGTTTTTGGCATATCGAATATGCCACGGGGAGCTTCTTTTTCTTCTTCCTCCATAGAAGTGTTAAAAGTCATATTTCATAACCATGGAGGTATAAGGATTCAAGCTAGGTTAAAAATTAAAATATCTTTAGGGGCAGAGATAGAGTAAAGCAGGTATGACACTTGTCTTGCATGCTGTTGACATGGATTTGATCCCTGACACCCCATATAGTATCCTGAGTCCTGTTAGGAGTGATCCTTGAACTCAGAACTACAAGTCAGCCCTCAGTACTTTTGGGTGCGACCAGGTGTGGCCTACAAAACAAAACCAAACCAAACCAAATTAAAATATTTTCTTCTGTGCTAAATGTTTTTCTTCTATTAAAACATTGAAACATTTTGTGGGTCCTATAAGCACCACAGTCCCTCGGCGCTGTGTGCCTAATTTGTAAACTGGGGGATTATCAAACATGAGAATGAGGGCATCATGGTTAATAAAGTTGTGGAAATGCATTGTAAATTCATTTCACTTTTACTATATAAGTTTTTCTATTTTGGTTTTTATAAACTCATTTTCATATCTCTACCAAGGGAAAAGTTTTAGGGAAGAATAGTGGCAGAAAAGAAGGGTACAGGATTGTATGAAGAGAGAGTGGAACAAACTGGTCAGCAAAATTCTATTATAATTTTTCATTCTTGTTACAGAACTTCCTAGGATAGTTTAAGACATAAATTAAACTGACAATTTTAGAAAAACATTTTAATTCATTAAAGTTTTCATCATAAAGCTCTAAATTCTAAAATAAAAATTAAGGCATTTATATTAGTAAAAAATATGCCTATTATAGCAATAATGTAGAAAAATAAGCATTGAAATATGCCACAAATATATATATACATATCTATTTTACTTATTTGTGAGGTGATACATATGAGACAACTGAGATTGAGGATCATCACTAGTTCAAAGGCATTCTGGTGGCTTCCTTTGTCAGTTCATATCTACTATATAGTACACATAATTATTGGAAATATTTACCCAAAGATTATTATATATGAAAAATTCGTAAAATGTTTGTTTCAGAAGTTGATCAGAGACATTTGGAAGCACTATTTCATGAAATTTAACAACAAATCATTCATTCATTTGAGGAAACATAGCTACGGGTTGGGGGCAATCAGGAAAAAATACAGAGACACCTCCAGGGTGTATTCACTACCTCCAACATCAGAAACAGGAAAAATTCCTTGGTGAATTTTGTAACAGCCCAGGTAGCAAAGAGAGTGGGTTAGAATTCTGGTTTCCTGAAAGAAGAATTCCCTTAATTTTTTAAATGGTCTTAAAATTGAGAATCTCTTTGAAGAATATCTACTAGTTCTATGCCAGTCTCTCTTTCTTCCCTTCCAACTTCCTGTTTTTCAACTGTAGTACCCTTCACCCTCAGGTGTGTACTCACCCTTAATTTCTTGGCTTGCACAGGGGCTCAAAATGGTGGCCAGGAAGAGGACCTCCAGGATCAGAGCTCTCCTTGGGATCATTCTCTTCTTTAAAGAGGTTCCAAGTAGTTGCTCTAATGAGTTATATATGTATGTAGAGCAATGGTGCAGACTGAACTGAAAGAAAATTCAAGATACTTAAGCCTCCCCAATCAGGTTCTGGCCAATAGGAAAAATCCTCTGTGATGACACCACAGTTGCCAGCTGAAGACCGTGTACAAAGAGACCTGAAACGATTGGGAAATCCCCTGGTCGGCTTCAACTTCTAAGTACTTAGAGTGGGCCTCAGGCAATTTTCTATGAAAGAAAGGGTTATTATGTCAGAAATTTCTTATAGGCGTGTGTGTGTGTGTGTGTGTGTGTGTGCTGGGACAGAGGGGTGGTAATTTCTGAGTAGCTTCATATATGATAATGTCAACACTATTATGATCCTTCAAGTTTTTCTGGTTCACAACCTCCAAGAGTGCTCCTCTTTAGTAGTCCTCTTTGCTTGCAGCCTCTGCACTCTCCATTTTCCCTGGCTTCCATATGTTGGTTGCTTCTCTTTTGCTTCCATATTGTACATTTAATTTTTTAAAGTTTGAATTGCTTCTCACCAAGGAATACCTCTGCTGACTGTAACCTGGAGTAACTTTGCCTTGTGTTTTATAAATATTGGTGAGCAGTTATTATGCTCTCAAAAAGCTCCAATATGTGCACCCAGGACAACAAAAGAAGTTATAATATCATGTAATTCTGATTATTCAGTTACTGATTTAATGATCCAAATCTGGTTCAGATGAATCTGAATTTCTACCCCTTATCATCATTCTTTTTGTTGTTAATGTTGTTTTGGGTCATATACAGCAGTCTCAGGGTTAATTCCTGGCTCTGTGCTCCGACATCATTCTGATGGAGCTCCAGAGACCATTAGGGATGTGAAGGATGGAACCGAGGTTGACAAAATCTTACCTGCCACACTGATGCTCTGGCCCCTAGACTTCTTCATAGTGAAAGGAAATTTTGAAACATTGGTTACATTAAAGAAAGTTATGGCTTATTTAATTACCCTGTGGTTTTATTTTTTTAACAAAAAATATTGGCAAATATTGGAGGTGATCTGGAGGAATTGCTATAAAAGTAGATTTTCTTTTTCACAAACATACTAGATCTTTTCATATTCTTTATCCTGGCACATTAAAGTTAAAGGCAATTATTACTGGAGACTTATTTATTAGAATACAATTTTTTTCTGTGTATTATGGAAGTCACAAGTTGGTGGATTTTCTTTAGGATAAGTCACCCTGTTTCTGTGGGTTTCTCAGCACTCTGCCTTACCTCCAGGTATCAAACTAATTGTAAAGAAGAGTGAGACAAAAAAAAATCCTAAGCATTTGGGAAATGCCTAGTATTATTCACCAGACTTTGATATTTCCAGGAGCTGGCTTGTGGCACAAATCCAGAAAGGTACAGAGTGTGGGAATGTGAGACACTATGTGAAGAGGGGGGTGGGGAAGAGATTCTTCCATGAGCTGAGCACCTCACAGTCTCCAGGGCAAGGGTCGTACCAACCAGCCAGTGAGGAAGAAATATAAATTCTTATCTAGTAAACCTCTACTTCCTGCTTCTGTGACCACACTTGCAGAAGGCTAAGGATATTTAAATTTTTGTTCTTGGGACAGACTGGATACAAATCCTCCAGCCAATACTGACATGCTCAATATAACTGCTTCCTGAGTAAACCTGTATAACTGAGTATAAACCTGAGTAACTGTATGTTCTTTTAGAATTATATTAAAATGAGGTCATAACTTTAATATAAGGCAAAATTATTGGTAAATTAGACTCATAAAATTTGATAAAGCCTAATTATTTAATTTCATCTATCACTGTATTACTGCCACTGTCATCCCATTTCTCATCGATTTGCTCAAGCAGACACCAGTAATGTCTCCATTGTGAGACTTGTTGTTACTGCTTTTGGCATATTGAATACGCCACGGGTATCTTGCCATGCTCTGCCATGTGGGCAGGATACTCTCGGTAGCTTGCCAGGCTCTCCGAGAGGGGTGAAAGAATCAAACCTGGGTTGTCCACGTGCAATGAGAATTAAAAACATTTTTGATAAATTAATGAAAATAAATTCAGAATTTGAGATACTTTTACTTTTTTCAACAATTAATTTTCTTAAAAACTGATTTATATTTCATTTGTTTAATAGTTAAAATTGTTTTGTAGTTGGGCCCAGAGATCCCAAAACTCAGTGATAGAGGACCTATCTTCTTTTTTTTTTTTTTGAGTTGGGGTTTGATTTTATATTCACCCTTTATTATGACTACATGGCATCACAGTTTTGATTACTAAGTGAACAAACCTGTTGATACAGTATTCATAACAAGCATCGCCTGAATTTTGGGAGTAAGTGGTTTTTCAGCTCTAGGGTGTGTGTAGTAGACAGAATAAGTAAAACATTTTCTCCAAAGGAGAAGAGAACCACATTACTCAGTCATCAGAGTGTTTTGGTTTCAATTCATAATGGCTGAAAGGAGTTTAAGTCCTGGTCAACCATCCATGAATGTAGGATAACCATGGGGCTTGTCCTTTCAGCCTTGCCGCAGGGAACTTAGTTTACCTTAAAGCAATGTCCTTTCTGTATGGACACAGGAAGACAGTTATTATGCTTTGTAAATTGGGAGCTGATTGACTCCAATAGTATTTACTCCTGGGTTTCTGCTTTCTCAGCTCAGTTGCCCTTAGTTCCTAGCATCCCAAAAGCAGGGTCCCGACGAGGGACAGAATGGACCCAGGGCAAGCTGCGAGCTACCCTGGCATCGAAATGGGCCAGGCCAAAGCACCACAATACTCAACTATAAGTTGAGAGCATAGTCATAGACAAATGGTGTCATGATCCAAAAGTAATGACGAGACTAGGACCCTGCTGGGGTTAGAAAGACTAACCTGGCCTGAGGACTGTGGTCTGGAGTCTATAGTAAATGTCCTCAGGAAGAACCAAACTGATATATTTCTTACTGTGCTCATACAGAATGACATTATTAGAAATATTAGAAGTAAATTTGCTACAACTATTTAAGTGGATTACTAGCTGAGGAAGGAAGAAAGCAACACACCCTTGTTTGAATCCCAGCCTTGTGCAGATCTCCTAGTAATCTGGAGTAATCTTCTTAGGTGAGATTTTGTTAATCTCCTGGAGAAGTGGTTTTATCCCTCTTTGTTGATTTGTTAATGTTCAACCCATCTTTATGTCACCACCCTTTGTGATTGCTGTATAAACTAAGACTGCAAGAGATGTAGAAGACAGAGGCAGGACAGAGGCAAGACAGAAGTGGGAGAGGTAAGACAGAAGCAAGAAGAGACAGAAGCAGAGAGAAGACACAGAGGCAAGACAGAAGACACAGGAGAAGACACAGAAGTGGAGAGAGACACAGAAGCAGAGACAGAGAGAGGTCGGAAGAGACCAGAGGAGAGACTACAGAGACAGAGACATAGAGAGACAGAAGATAGCACAGCGGTACACACAAAAGTAGAGCACAAGGAGGAGCCATCCTGATCCGGTCTATACACAGCAGTTCTAGAGCACTGAACTCGAGCGGCAAGAGAGAGAGAGAGCACTGCCCTGAGAGCCCACGAACAACACAACACATATCACATAACCCCCTCCCGCGTATGCACATCTTTGTATTTTTTACACATGATCTTTATTGTAGCAAACCAAAATCTCCATTTTTTCAAATTATTTATAGGTAAGAGAACAACTCTAGACTGACTCAAAAATTGACTTGAGTGACTAAAGTGTCTCCATCCAATGAATTGGAAAAATCTTCATAGAATGTTGGAGCAAGAAACCTTTCCTGTGATCCCACTTATTATATAAAGGCAGATTATTGCACAGAGGCTGGTAGGGATTAGTCCTGCTAGACCATCTCCTGCTACCCCTTGAAGTCCAATAGTTATTAATATAGTGCGCCTGTCATAGTTCCAGCTGCTGCTGTGTTGAGATCTTCTTCTGCACCTTGTGTTTCTCAATGATGACACCAAACACATTGTAGAGCAAAGACGGAGATTCTACAGTATTAACCCAAAGTTAATAGTCACCATATAAAAAATCTGAACATTTCTTGGATTGGAGTAGGCCATATTCTGGGTTTCCTTCAATCCAGTAGGCTGCTGATTGTCCCAAAAGCAGCCCCTGTCTTACAACATCCTCCAGTGAAGGCCAGTTCAAATCTTCCCCTGGTCTATTAGCTCCAATTGGTAAAAATAAACCCATTTGTATCTTGTATGAGATATCCTGCATCCACATTTAAATGAGGAGACAAGAGGTTCATACAGTCAGAGGGACAATCCTTAACTGTTGACTCCAAACAAGATGACCAAATCTTCCAGTGGTTTTGTTGCTACTTCCTGCGCCTCCCTTCACAGTGTTACCAACAACTGTCCACCTGCTTCTTACCGCTGCTGCAGGTTGGGGTGATCGGCGAAGCTTGTTCCTGGGTAACAAGCAGGAACACCTGCGTTTCCACCTGCTCTTGCACACACTCACACCTGCCTTCTGTATATGAGGCCATAGCTTTGATCCTGACACCGCTCCCCACGCCTAAGTGTGATCCCTCTGCCAGAAGTGTGCTATCTCTGGTGAACCACAGCTAGAGTGAGTGTAACCAAATATGTGACCCCTGTACAACATCAAAAGAGAAAGGACAGAGAAAAATTGTTAATATAAATGGAATGGTCATTATCTTTTGCATTTTGGAAGCCCTCTAAGAAATTACTCAGAAGTCATGTTAGTTCTAATAAATATCTGTAACATTCTCTAAAAACATCTGAGCTTTAAAATTCTACTTTTTAAAAATTTTTGGGCCACACCCAGTTATGCTCTGGACTTACTCCTGGCTTTGTGCTCAAGGTTCATTTCTAACTCTATGAGATGTCAGAGATCAAATCAGCAGCATACTGCATGCCTTGTCCACTGTACTTTCCAACCTCGCTTTCAAATTCTTCAGTTTAGATTTTTGACTACTTTGCCAGGTACAACATTACGCACTGGGATAGTTTTACTTTTGAGACAAAGACTTCTATCATATAGTGGTTAAAAATGCTTCACAACAATAACAGACTTCAAAGTAGTAAGGCATAGAAGAAAATGTGAAAAAACTTTGTGACCAAGTCAGCAGAACAACTGGTGGTGCTCAGGTCTGACAGGGTCTAAGGGATATGAGGTATCTGGATGCCTCTAGGCCTTGCTAGTAATTTGTTTTACCATTTGAGCTATCTCTCAGAGGAAAAAATTTAAATATCAATCTCAAGTTGATATTTATCAATAAAAGACCAGTTATTTGATGAAATGGCTGCTTCAAAGGACAGAAAAATGGAGAATTCAAGTATGGAATGTCTTTTATCATAGAAATTTAGAACATCTGAAGAGCAGGATTGGTGGGTGAGTCAAAATGATAAAGGCTGTGGGAAATGGATGTGGCTTTTTGGGCTTCAGGAAGTATCTGATGGGTGGTGGGGGTAACTGCCCCCACTTCATCTGATGACATTTCTAAAGGACTTAGTGTAAACTCAATGAAATCAAAGTTATTCTGAGAGAGAGAGAGAAAAAAAAGAACACAAGGTGTTACATTTCCTGAGTTAAAGTATACTGTAAGGTTATATTAATAAAAAAAAGTATTGTGATCATGGAGTAATGCTAGATTCTCAGATCAATGGAAAATAATTTGAGAACCAGATGTAAATCCTCTTATTTTTGTAAAGTTAGTATATGACAAAAGTGGTGGCTGCATGAAGTGAAGCAAGGAAAGCCTTTTCAACAGATGATGCTGGGAAAACTTGATAGTCACATGCAAAAAGGAAAAAGAAAAAAGAAATTGGGTCTATATTGCACATCATGAACAAAAGTTAATTCAAAGTGTATTAAAGACCTCAAGATTTTATTTGAATCCAAAAAATGCATTGAGGAAAACAAGCAGAAGTCTCCAGGATAGGAACTTTTGAAGTGTTTTCAATAATTTGACTTCATTGGCAAAGAAAACAAAATCAACGTAAACAAATGTTACCAGGTGAAATTGAAAAGTTTTGCATGATGAAGAAAGTTTGACTAAAATTAAAAGATATCCTGCTAAATAGGAGAACATATTTGCACACAATACTTCAGATTAAGGGCTAATTTCATTGGGGCCCTTTAAGGGGAAGCTGTTAGAATTGCCTTAGTGTGTGAGGGCCTCAGGAGTTTGAGCCCATCTTCCTTCCAAAACACAGATTTAATCTGCTCTGTGTATCCCTTTTGACTATTGACTTTGGGAAATATACCAGCCTCCCAAACTATTGGAATATTTGATAAATGTGTGTTTCCATAAAAAAAGGAAACATGTGCTTAAAAATACTTTTGGGACTTGAACAGCTTACACAGAAAAGAGAAAGTATAAATCAGGAAGTAAGTTCAGTAAATACATAAAGTAAAACTGTTCCTAGTTTAGTGTTTTAGTCTTACCTTTATTAATAATTCCTTCTAACTTTAGAAATCATATTAGTTTTAGAATTTTATGATGTGTAATTCTTGTTCTGTATCTTTTGCTTTGCATAGTATAGCAAGTACATTAGTAAAGTTCTGATAAAACCTTTGTTTCTTAGATCTTCTGCTTCTTGGTATTGCGAAGTGTCTATGTGCTTCCATTCCTGTGAGCTTTCTGAACGGATTAGTTTTTTGGAGACAAGTGATGCTGCCCTACATTTGATCTTCATTGGCCAGAGAAAATGTACTCAGCTTCAAGCTGTTGCTCCACTTAAACAAACAAACTTCAGTAAATGCTTTTTGTCAATAAATTCTAATTTATGTGTAGACATGACGGATGAAAGTTGAGCCAAGCAAGACAAGACTGCAAAGCCACTCTGTGTATGTGTGTGTGTGTGTGTGTGTGTGTTCTTGTATGATGTCCTGAGCCTGTCTCTAATATTTTTAAGGCAAAACATTATTATTAGCATTATGATTATAGATGAGGCTGGAGCAATAGCACAGCGGTAGGGCATTCGCCTTTCACTTGTACGACCCATGTTTGAGTCCCCTGCCCCTCTCGGAGAGCCCGGCAAACTACGGAGAGTATGGCGCCCTCATGGCAGAGCCTGGCAAGCTACCCATGGCGTATTCGATATGCCAAAAACAGTAACAATAAGTCTCACAATGAGAGATGTTACTGGTGCTTGCTCGAACAAATCAATGAGCAACGGGATGACAGTGATGATTATAGTTGCTGAAATAAATCATCTTATAATATGAATAGCTCAATAAAACAAAAAAGAAAAACACTTTTGAAAACTAAGTAATATTATGAAGAAGAAAGTTAATTTAAAAAAATCATTTGGAGGACCAGCTTAGGCTGGGAGATGTGAACCGAATGTAGTCTGTAGATCAAACACAATGGCCCACTCAATGTCTCTAGTGCAAACTCCAACACCCAGAAGGAAAGAGAGAACAAAAGTGAATGCCCTGCCATAGAGACAGGGTGGAGGATTTACTGAGTTATTAGGTGAGGGTTGGGCCTTTTGTGGTACTGTTTTTACTCAATGAGTTTAATTTTTCCATCTAATTTTCTTGTTTCTCTTGGACCGTCAGCTCTGTGAAGTCGGAGGTGTTGAGATTCAGGGGATTTGGTGCTGGGATGATCAACTGCAGATATCTCTCTGGCAGATCTTCCCGAGATCATTTGTGAAGCAGGACGGCTTCTCTGGCAACTTCAGGAACTGGATATGAGAGGGTGGAGCTCTGGGCTTTTGGCAGGTCTGGGATCTGTCTGCCCCCGTCCCTCTAAGGCATCAGAGATCTTGACCCAATGGTGAATGGGCCCACCTCTAAATCCCAATTTTGATTAATACATTAAATAGAGATGCTATATTCTTTTATGGCCACATTGTATTCTGTTCCATTTTTTCCCTTTCAGTTACTAAGGGTGTTGGGAATGGGTGGGGAGAGGAACATGGAATGGGGCATGTATTATTAATTTATTTGTGTGTGTGTGTGTATGTAGCTAATTAATGTGATGGTGCTAGGGATTCAGGGGCTCACACACCAAGGCATGCACTCTACCATGGACTTCCCAATTATAACATTTTATTTTAGGACCAGAATCTAGCTCAACAATAGAATGCCTGCCATCCTTGTGTAAACCATGAGTTTGATTCTTGGAACAGTAAAATCTATTATTTAAAACATTTTAATATATCATAATATTGTTTTGTCCTTGGTTATAATTACTCTTTCCTCCACAGCTAGATATTTTTTTCTTACAGATTTTCATGACTCAGTCTTGCAAATTAAAGGACCCTGCCTCCCACATGGTTTTATTTGCCCCAAATAAAAATATCCAATATACCACCTCACACCACAGAGGCTAGCACACATCCAAAAGAACAAAAGCAACCGCTGTTGGAGAGGATGTGGGGAGAAAGGGACCCTTCTACACTGCTGGTGGGAATGCCGGCTAGTTCAGCCCCTTTGGAAAACAATATGGATGATTCTCAAAAAACTAGAGGTTGAGCTCCCATTTGACCCAGCAATACCACTGCTGGTAATATATCCCAGAAAAGCCAAAAAGTATAGTCGAAATGACATCTGCACTTATATGTTCATCGCAGCACTGTTTACAATAGCCAGAATCTGGAAAAAACCCGAGTGCCCTAGAACAGATGACTGGTTGAAGAAACTCTGGTACATCTATACAATGGAATACTATGCAGCTGTTAGAAAGAATGAGGTCATGACGTTTGCATATAAGTGGATCAGCATGGAAAGTATTATGCTAAGTGAAATGAGTCAGAAAGAGAGAGGCAGACATAGAAAGATTGCACTCATCTGTGGAATATAGAATAATAGACTATAAGACTAACACCCAAGAATAGTAGAAATAAGTACCAGGAGGCTGTCTCCATGGCTTGGAGGCTGTTCTCTCATTCTGGGCAACTCAGAGAAGGGAACACCAAGTAAAATGTGGTTGGAGGTCATGTGGGGGAAAGATGATGCGGGCCGAATATAGACTAGAGACTGAACACAATGGCCACTCAACACCTTTATTGCAAACCACAACACCTAATCAGAGAGAGAGAACAAAAGGGAATACCCTGCCATAGTGGCAGTGTGGGGTGGGGGGAGACGGTGGGGGAGGGATGTTGGGTTTACTGGTGGTGGAGAATGGGCACTGGTGAAGGGATGGGTTATCAAACTTTGTAAGGGAGAAACATGAGCACAAAAATGTATAAATCTGTAACTGTAATAAATAAATAAATAAATAAATAAAAAATATCCAATATTTTATTTTAGCTTTACTTAAGCTTAGCTATCTTAAAGGTTATTTGTCCCCAAAACCTGGATTGTGGAGTTGGAGGCTGGGGAAAACCATGGAGATAGAGCTTATTATGTGAGTATGTTTCCAATGTGCTCTGTTTCTTTGCCTCAAAAATATTCCATTCACAAAGAGTAGCACTTAGCATCCAGATGAGAAAATATGCATCTCTTAAGATCTATAACTGTTGCACTTACAGCTAGGATGAACTCATACACACAGATCTTCAGAAAAGTAACAATTACAAATGTCAACATCTTAAAGTCGTTTCATTTCTGGAAATGGGAAAGAAACTTAATTTTTCTATGTAAACACAGGCCCAAGGAAGTGCCAGGGTATACAAATGGATCCTGTGATCTTATCAGGGAAGCCTGATTTCTGTACCTGGTTTATGAGGCCCCATTCAAATGAGCAGCAGTCTGGTTCCTCTCCCCATTTTTCGCTCACTGCCGCTATCATAAGCCTGACTCCTGGCCCTGCCTTTATAATATCCCTTCATCAAATCACCTGGAATGTTTTTCTACCATATCACCTTGTTATGTGGAACTCTTCCCATTCTCCTAGCCTCAACTGAGACCATTTCCCAGTAGGGGGATGACCCTGTTTAATGTTGTTTGAACCTAGGGCAGCTAACTCAGCCTTTGGAGATAATTCCACAGAGCAACACGTGCTAAATAAACTTATTTTTCTCTTGTTCCTTTGAGTGCATGTCTTTATCTCTTTTGCATGCCTGCAATTCCACAATAGTCTAGGCCCTTGTTATTATAGTTCCAATAAATCCTGCCACATCAACTGAGAGTTTGATCTGCTGATATTCACCCGATTCTTGAGGCTTCAGAATCTACAAAACAATGATGGGGTGTGTAAATGGTGGATTAGCCATCAGGATGGGGTGAAGTGATGGACCTAGATGTTTTCCCAAATGTCTGAGAACTGATGGGTTTCCTGGAGTTGTCTGGGGCATGGTAGAATCCAGAATACCAGAACACAAAATTCTCCTTTCATACTAATTGCCTCCGCTCTCTTCTGAATCCCATTGCTCATCGATTTGTTAAAGCGGCACCAGTAACGTCTCTCATTGTGAGACTTATTGTTACTGTCTTTGGCATATCCAATACGCCACAGGTAGCTTGCCAGGCTCTGCCGTGTGGGCTAAATACTCTCAGTAGCTTGCCAGGCTCTCTCTTCTGAATCAACTTAATAAATCAGATTTTAAAAAATTTTTATTTTATTGAATCACCGTGAAAAAAATACAAAGCTTTCAGATTTAAGTCTCAGTCATATAATGATTAAACCCCCATCCCTTCACCAGTGCATGTTCCACCACCAAGAACCCCAATATACCCCCTCCCACCCACCCCCCCACCTAAGTAGCTAATGATCTTCATTTTATTCTCTCTATACTTTGAATACATTCAATATTTCAATAGAGAACTCACTATTATTATTTGGAATTTTCCCCCAACAATCAGGCCTGCTGAAAAGGCATCATTTAATAATTTCTTTTCATTGCTGAGAAAGAAGACTCTATGAGCTTGCGCAGCTGCAACAGCGGCCGCGCAGTTTTGGATTTCTGCTATTTTAGCTCAGTTCACAGTTGAGATGCATTTCTGTAAGAAGCCGCTCTGGGTGCCAAAATGGGTTAGAAGACTTCTCAGATCATAGTCTTTAGGAGCAGAAGGTCCCAATTTTTTTAAACAAAAAATTCTGATTTATTAAAAATTCACCAAAATGTAGACTGTATGTAGAATGTCAATGATTAAAAATAGCAAAAAATATTTTTAAAGTATTTTCTTTTGTTGCTGAGAGGAACATGTCAGGGCTGTGCTTGTCTTGTCAGGGGGATACAGAGCTTGATGGGGAAAAATTAGGATTATTTTGAACCTTTTGGCTTTTGGGTCACTCTGGGTAGTGCTCTGGGATTACTCCTGGTTCTGTGCTCCGGGATTACTTCTGGCAGGTTCAGGGGAGGGGACCGTATGTGGTGCCCCAGTGAGTCACATTCAAGGCAGTTGCCTTTATCCCCGTACTATCTCTCTTGCACTATTCTGATTTTTGTTTAGCTTAGTTTTGTTTTTACTGGGAGCAACATCCAAGTTCAGTTTTGGGAAACCATGAGCTTTCTATGTTTAAGGCATGTGTACCTACTGAGCTATCTCTAGCTTCTATTTTGACTTTTGACACTAAAGCTTTTTCCCAGATGCAGCAGATTTTATCAATCAGGTTGGTGGAAATATGAAGATTGCCATATCCCTTCAATATAATAGTAAGGATGATTAATAATAGTGAAAAATTAATGTTTAGTATGTCAAACTGCTTTCAATATGTTAGACTTTTCTTTTGTTTGTTTTTATTTGGGGGCAGCATCTGGCACAGCTCAGTGCTGGGAGTACCCAGCACTGTGCTCTGGAGTTACTTCTGGTGGTGCTCAGGGGACCATGCAGTGCTGGGAATCAGACCTGGGTCTCTTTTATTCAAAATTTAGTCCTTGAGCTATCTCTCTTGCTCTAGTTAGATCCATTTTTACACTTTTGCTATATATATATATTTTTTTTTGCTTTTTGGGTCACACCCAGCGATGCACAGGGGTTGCTCCTGGCTCTGCACTCAAGAATTACCCCTGGCGGTGCTCAAGGGACCATATGGGATGCTGGGAATTGAACCTGGGTCGGCCACGTGCAAGGCAAACGCCCTACCCGCTGTGCTATTGCTCCAGCCCCACACTTTTGCTATATTAACTGACATATTTTTTACAATATTGTGAGGAATACATACTGTTGTAACTTCCCTTTTCGATTACCAGAAGCATGGAGGGAAGCACGCACTTTCCTAAGGTTATAATTCTGAAACCAGAATTCAAACCCAAGCAGTTTAACTTCATAGTGATGTACCAAAGGGGTTATTGTGCCCTACTTTCCCTTACAGTCAATGAACCATTGTCAAGACACCAAAGTAACAAGTAGTTGCAGACTCCACCTGGCTAGGTTTCTCTGGGGTGAACCCTGAGAAGTCTCTATATTTTATTTATTTATTTTTTTGCAATTGACTGAGCTCTTCTCTGTGGTTTCTTTATGGGTACAGAAGAGCTCTTCCTCTTCTTTGGTCATTGTTTCTCTTGCCTGACACAATGTTAATTCCTCCACACATGCATACATGATGAACACTCCTGCTCACATCTACTACAATGTATCTGCAGCTCATACAGATAGATGGCATAATTTGGCGGCATGATGGGTTGAAAAATCTAAAATTTTATTTCATCAGGCTTACGGATTTTGACATCTTCAAACACTCTGGAGCTAATAAAATTTTACAGCTTAATCAGAAACAAAATTAATGTTTTGTGCTGAGACCACTGATAAACAAGATGGAAGAGAACTTCCAAACCAGAATTTCCAACAAACAGGACTTGTAGTCAACTCAGAACTTTCAACACAGAGGTTCCTATACTTTAACTACTTTCTTTCTTTCTAAAGTTTCCTTCTGTGGGGAAAAAATCATCAATCTCAGTTGTGATCTTGACCCTCTGCTCACTTGGGTACCCTGGGATTTGTAGGAACATAATTTAAGGCTCATCTAATTGGGGGAGTGTTCATGTCTATTCTTGTGTGGTCCAATGTTGTTATTCAGTTTAATGAGGTGAATGTTTAAAAATAAATAGCACCTTGGAGGGAAATGAGAAATAGTAATGACTAAACATTGGTAGTTCACATAGAAAACTTTGTGACTTTGGTCACAGAGGGCTTCTGATGGCTTTAAGGAAAGAAAGAGAGACCAGAGAGGTGGACATATCCTGGTAGAGAATGTCCTTGGCACAGGGTGGATGGGGCAGGTAAGTTCAGATATTGTGCACAATGCTCCCTATGCAGATGCTCCATATACAAACTTCACTGAACTAAAATCCATCTCTCCTACCCAAACCTGAACCATAACTGGGAACAGCTTGACGGTTGTTTGGCAGCTTGACAAATTGACACAGCCTTCACTCTTTTCATTATTTGCTAGAAAGTTAAGCACTTAAGGAGATAACATAGTTTCATAAAAGCTTGGCTTATGCAAACATTTATGTCATTATCTTTTATCTTAAACCCTAACCCAGACTGAAAACCACTTCTTCTGCCCAGATATATATGCATCAAATGTGTCATACTTTTTTCTGTGTTTTTTTTTCATGTAAATTTTAGAGAGCAATATTTTGGTCAAATCCTCCAATAATCCTCCAACAATCCATACAAAACTGAAGAACAGGGGCTGGAGCGATAGCACAGCGGGTAGGGCGTTTGCCTTGCACGCGGCCGACCCGGGTTCGAATCCCAGCATCCCATATGGTCCCCTGAGCACCGCCAGGAGTAATTCCTGAGTGTAGAACCAGGAGTAACCCCTGTGCATCGCCGGGTGTGACCCAAAAAGCAAAACAAAACAAAACAAAACAAAACAAAACTGAAGAACATAAGAGTAAACTAGAAGTTTATCAACTGTGAAGACAAATTTTCAATTACAAAACAGTTTTTGGGCATATAGATCCAACATATTAGTAACTACATTGCAGAAGTGTCCTAAAATAAATTTTTTTAAAAATTCATGAAAATAAGAAATATATGAAATGCTTGATATGACAATGAGAATTTTAGCTAGCTTCGGATCAATCACTTAAGTGCCATAGTCGAAATATCAGAAAGCCACAGACTTTAACAGTGAGAGCTGCATTAACCAGGGCGCTGGTTGTGTAGAGCATAAGCTTGAACAGAGTTTGGAGCCAGGCTGACCACCAGGCCAGGGTCCAGCAACAAGAGCCCCCTATAGGAGGTGTGTCACTGAGCCCTGTGTATATGCTGTGTATATGCTGAATCATCAGAAAGGGTTACAAATATACTTTCTGGGAGTGGTGAATCTTCAGAGCCTCAGATAAATTAGCCAGTGCTCATCTCTCCTTTTATCTTATGCAATCAATGGGTAAATCTGATAACTCCTTGTAATTTGCTTTTCATGACAGAATTTACTAAATGTAATGACTTCATCTGAGTGAAATTGGTTTATATTGTTACTGATTTAAGAACAATATGGAGTGGTGACTTTAGTATAAGAACAGGATTATGCATTGCTATGCAAATTTGGCAGGAATAATGCTTTTAACTAACTCATTCACCTTGTGTTCTATTCATCTTTTGCTCTGAAAGGAGTCCAAAATATATGTGTGCCATATATCCTTACACACAGACATATATATGCATATATACTCACATATGTGTATGCTTTTCTAGTGCCACATGTAAGTATATATACATATATACTGTAAGTATATACATATATATGTATGTATACTTATATGTGTATTATGTAAATATGCATATTTATATATAGAAGTATGTATATGAGTACAAGTATACATATATACAAGTATACTCCTTAATATTGCATGTCTATATAATACAATTATACATTATATGCTATATTTTGTGTATACATACACATAAAACTATATACACAATAAGTTTATAATGCATTGGTATCATGAAATGTTTCTCTTTAGCTCTCGTGTTTTTATTTTTTAAATAATTTGTTGTATTTTCCTTGCCTCTGCAGTGGTATCACCGAGAAAGTTATAAACTTTACAATTGTTTTTAACAGCAGGTAAGGCATTTGACTTGCATTGAGCCGACCTGGGTCAATTCCTGTGTCTCTCTCAGAGAGCCCGGCAAGCTACTGAGAGTATCCCGCCCCCACAGCAGAGCCTGGTAAGCCTCCCACGGAATATTCGATATGCCAAAAATAGTAACAAATCTCACAATGGAGACATTACTGGTGCCCCCTTGAGCAAATCGATGAACAAGGGGATGACAGTGCAATGTTAATTTTTTATATCTAAATTTTAAGTTAAGAGTAGAAATCCATTATCACACTTGTACTTTTTAAGATATCATGTTTTGATTTCCTCCGTTATTTACCAATCTTCCCATCAACTAGAGAGTCTAGAGATTGAAATATCACCTCAGCAAAGGATAATTTATCTACTTATTGTTCCAGTTATGAAGGAATCTTTAATACATGAATCTATGTCCCTTGGGGGAACATCAAGGATATCACTAGCATTCTAAGTAGTTCAGTGAGAGGCACCACTGCCTTGACTTGATCTAAAGATCTCCTTTACATCAATACTTTGTATCCCCAGTGAAAACATTCTGAGAACGTTTCTGAAAAGTTGTCTACAATAGAATTCTGTTTCTTGAGCTCAAGCCATATAGTATAGCAGGGAAGGTGCTTGCCTTGCATGCAATGGACCAATTCGATCTCTGGCAATCCATATTGTTCTTCAAGCACCACGAATCACGATCATGAAATCCCGTTAATCACCGATTTCTCGGGCTGGCTCAGTAACATCTCATTTCGTCCTTTCCCTGAGATCTTAGAAGTCTATCTCGACTTGGCCCTCCTAACGATGTTGCACTGGGGGCTCTTCAGGGTCAGGGGAATGAGATCCAGCTTGTTACCGGATTTTGCATATGAATACACCATGGGAAGCTTGCAAAGCTGTCCCATTTGTGCAGGAAACTCTCAGAAGATTGCCAGTTTCTCCCAGAGGGAGAAGCAGGCTACATGATATCTGAGAGCTTGCTTTTAAGTCTCTCTCTGGATGTTGGCCGTTGATGGGATTACACACACCTGGGTTCCTCTGCCGGTACCTTCATGCATGAGACCTGTTCGAACGTGTGGAGAGAGGCCTCCAGCATGGCTTGCATCAGGAGTAAATCCTGAATGCAGAGCCAGGAATAAACCCTGGGCATTTGTGGGCGTGGTTTCAAAACAAATGAGAAGAGTTTTTATCTTTTTGGAGGGCGATGCTCAGGAGTTACTCCTACTTCTATACTCATCTATTACTTACTGATGGTGCTCAGAGTATGGGATGCTGGGGATTGAACCCTGGTCTGTCACATGCAAGGCAAATGTCCTACCCACTGTACTATTGCTCTAGCCACTGATTCTTTTTTTCTTCTGTTTTTTTTTTTTTATGTGTGTGTGTGTGTGTGTGTGTGTGCATGTGTGTGTGCATGTGGACAAGCAGGGGCTGGGGTGGGAACTTGAGCTCACTCCTAACTCTGTGCTCAGATGTCACTCCTAGCAGGGCTCTGGGTCTACATGAGGTTGATGAGAATCAAACCCTAGTTGTCAGTGTGCAAGCAAATACCTTACCCTTTGTATCATCTTTCCTGGACCCTATTTCTCATTTTTAAATGTGTCATGTATATGTATGCATATATAGGTAGTTGGCCTAATATTCACCAATACATATTAAAGAAATAATTTTCAATCTTGTACAAGCTTAATTCCAGCAATATAGAGAAATATTATTCTTACAAAGTTCTAGATCCTAATCTTTCTGGTGGTAATTTAGTTAAGTATCTACAATATGTAGCCCTAACATTACCTTCAAAAATATTGCTTTATCAGATATCATCATTTTCTTATACTATAATACTTTTACTCCCATGCAGCTCATTTATGCTGCTGTTATAAAATGTATTACACATTTATGTATTTTATAGGCCCTATAAATATAAAATGATATAAAATAATATAAACATACAAAATATGTATACTATTTTATATATTTTATGCAATTTGTTTTAAACTAGTTAAAAGAATTGAGAAAATTCTTAGTGTCTTCATAATTACCTTTTAGAGTTTTCTGTTTGTGTTAATTAAAATTTCTGTTTCCAACTTTTGCTTTTATCTGAGATACTTTATCTTGTGTTTCCTGTAAAATTACATCTCAATTATGGTACATGTGTGAAGTCCTGGGTCAGGTCACCTGCACTGCTGGTTGTGGCCCTTGTGTCTGCCAGACCCATACTGCTAGGTTTGGGGTTATGGGAAGTGGCCCTCCATTCCATTAAAGAATCACAAAAAAAGCTATAAATTTGTTTTTTGTTTTTGTTGTGTGTGTGCTTATATGTGTGCTTAAGTGTGTGTGTCTATATGTGTGGTACAAGGTATTTACTCCAGGTCTCCTGCATTCAAACAGTGTGCTTTATAGGCCTTGACCAAATTATTGTCTAATTTTGGAGACATTTGTTTTTCACCTAAACATCAAAGATCCCATTCCATAATCTTGTGCTATGTGAGAAAAAGTATCACTTGTATCACTTGTAGTCCCGTTGATCTTCGATTTGCTCGAGTGAGCGCCAGTAACATCTCCATTTGTCCCTGTCGCGTGCTGGTGCAGCCCAATGATATTTGCTTGCTCCAGGAACAGGAAGAGCCTCAAATCATTCATTCAGGGATTTGATGAAGAAATCTGACCATCTAGTTGGTGGGCGGCCACGAGGTCTTCTGACGTCCCCGTGGAATCCAGATGGTAACAGCTCTAGTCCAGCGGTCCTCTCTAAATCGTATTACATGACCGGCCCATCTGATTTTTGATGCCTTGGCAAACGAGACAGCGTCCCTGATTCTTGACTGTCGACAGAGGTCAGAACTCCAGATTCCTTCTCTCACTTGAGTGAGACGTGATACTCCTAGCATAGCTCTTTCGATTCCTCTTTGGGATACCTGAATAGCGTTCTCATCCTGTTTGCATAGGGGCCCAGGTCTCTGAGGCATATGTTAGTGCAGGAAGAATAAGAACTGTGGAATCGAAAAGATGTACCTGGAGCCAGAGTTTCTTTGTCCTCTTAACCACTTCTTCAACACTCTTGAAGGCATTCCATGCTGCTCCTGCGCAGTTCCGGCACCAAGTCGTTCCTCATGTTGATTTCTCGACCCAGGTACACTTAGCTGCTGCATTCGGAGATGTTCGTTCCATTGAGAGCAAATGGAGCTTCAGGGACCAGTTCGTTCTTCCTGAGCATAGTCTTGTTAAGATTCAGCTGCAATCCAACCTTTCCACACTCATGGTTGAAGTCAGCCAGCATTTGTGCTGCTTCGCTAATGTTTGGTGTCATGAGAATGATGTCATCAGCGAAGCGGAGGTGGTGTAATTGCCAACCATCTATCTTCACTCCCATTCCTTCCCATTCCAGTCATTGCATGATGTTCTCAAGAGTGGCACTGAAGAGTTTTGGTGAAATGGTATCACCCTGCTGTACCCCTCTCTTTACATCAATGATCACTTGTATAATGGTGAGATCCTGGTGGTGAATCCACAATACAGCTCTCGGAGGATTTTGATATACTGAGTTTGAATGCCCTGTTTGGCTAGGGCTTCGATGACTGCTTCAGTCTCAACATAATTGAAGGCCTTCTTTAAGTCAATGAATGTTAGACAGAGCAGCATCTTGAGCTCTCGCGAAACTTCATTGAGTTTGGTCACTGTGTGGATATGGTCTATCTTGCTGAATCCCCTTTGGAACCCGGCTTGCTTTCATGGTTATCCTTGGTCTAGTGTTCTGCTTATTCTATTCAGGATGATATGAGTGAACAACTTGTAGACGACAGACAGCAGGCAGATTGGGCGATAGTTGCCGATGTCATGGATGTCTCCCTTATACAACAGAACGGTCCTACTGGTTTTCCACTTAGACGGAAACTTGCATTCAGACAGGTAGCGTGTGAAGAGTCGAGCCAGTGTATTGATGAGTACTGGCGGCAGGTTCTTCAGGTGTTTGGGTCTGACCTTGTCTGGACCAGGCGCTATACGCGAAATGGCGTGTCGGATTTCAGAAGGGAGGACATTGGGAACGACATATCCATCCTGTGGAATTTGATATGTGGGCAGGTGGACATGGTTGTCAAAGAGATCCAAGTAGAAGTCGTGAATAATCCTTTCCATTGCCTTTCTGAAAGATGTGATAGATCCATTGGGACCTATTTTACTGCTATTCTATATCTATATAGAGAGAATAATTATATATATGTCTTTTGTGTATTATAAAGTATATTGCAAGGTACCTAATTAAAATGAGCATAGTTGCCTCAAAACATTTTATTTGTCTTTTTTTGGGGGGGTGGGTAATCACGAAGCTGTGCATAGCTTACACTTGGCTTTGTGCTCAGCAAACACTCCTAGAGGTGCCTGGAAGAACATATGTGGTACTGAGGATTCAAACCTGGATCACAGCCACCACAGTACATGCAAGGCAAGTGCCTTAGCCCATGTACTCTATTTCTTGGGACCCTCAAGAATATTTTAAACTATAATTCTCTTGTTTTATCTATAAGTGATGCCTGAAAAAGAATTCTAAAATAGAACTGATAGTTCTATTATATAATATTTACTAATATGGAATGATTTTTTTCTGGGATAATTAAAAAATGATCTTTATTTAGTTGAAGTCAGTTTCTGGATACTCCCTTCTTTTTGTCATTATTTATTTCAATATGTATTAACATCTATCACATTCAAGGAACCAAAAAAGTGTTAAATAACCTGTCATGTAATTTAACCCCTTAATTTTAGTGGTAAAGAAACAGTACCTGAAATTAGTAAATTATTGGACTAACATTCTGATCTTATGACAATAAATATAAATACTGGCTTTATTTTATACCTCTCTCCACATACATTCGTTAACTGTGTGCCAAAGTAACTTTAATCAAGTGAAATATTGCATTGGAGGGATACTAAAGAGGAAAGGTTAAGTTGAGGCATGTGAAATTAATAGAATGAAGTTTTTCATAGAATGAAGAGTTTTCATTCCAAATGCTCTTCTGATTTTAGATAAATAAATATTTTTGATTTCTGGGTCTGGATCCTTATGTTTATGACCTCTCTTATCTCTTAAATTCACCAATTCTTTATATAATGCATGATTATTTGACTACAAATTTATTAAATATGAAGAACTGTAGTAAGTGCTAAGATAACAGCAGTTAACAAAAATACAACTATGCTCATGGTGATCAATTGAGAGGTCATAATATGAAAGTGAAACTTTGCTAGAGCAAAATAGTATATGATACTATTTATTCTTCTCAGTTTGTCCTATGACAATCAGCAGATAGAATACTGGACTTCTACACATTCTCCATCTTATACACCACAGGTACTCATGTGTCATTAGTATAGAGTAGGGCATCTTAACATTTCCTTTTCTTCTAAAATGGAGCAGGCACTTCTCACAGATCCATGAAAAATAATAGGTATCTTCTCTTCTCTCAACCAACGTTAAATACAATGATCCAGACTCTTGGCGTCTCAACTATAAAATGTGGTTTCTTGTCTTTCCACATGATATATCTTCTCTTTACAGGAAAATAGGCAATCAATCATTCCTACTGCTACATAATTGTCTTTCTGCCTCTTTATGTTCTACCCAAGTCTTAGAATCAGATTAGATCTTAGTAGATGTATTTCTCAGAGATGAGTGAGTGATTTTGCTTCATTTTATATTTCTACTGGTTGAACAGTTTAGTGAAGGGATGGGGATTTCCAGGAATGCTGTTCTTAAAATGCCTCAGTGCACAAAAGTTAAAACATCTTCCCATAGAGAACTAAATTGAATTTGCCAATAGTAGTAAGTTTGTTTCTGGGTTTGAGGACTGAATCTGCATTCAGAGAGAGAGAGAGAGAGAGACAGACAGACAGACAGACAGACAGACAGAGACAAACAGAGACAGAGACAGAGACAGAGAGACAGAGAGAGGCATAAAGAAAGAGGGAGAGAGAGAGAAAGGAGAAATTCTTCTTGATATAACTCAGCTTTTACTAGCATGATTACAAAGACATCAGTGTTCAGTGAATCTCATACTTCCATTCTAACCAATCTTTCTTTGTACAACACAGGGATTATCAAAATGACTTCTTGGTCCTTTACCATTTTTATCAGCAGTGATAGAGGTCTCAGCTTCGTTGGTAGCTCCTCTCTTTCCTAAAGAAAATGTCTCTTGCCAGCATTCAGCAAGACTCTTATCCTTGAGTACACCTTTCGTTCCTTCTTATCCCTCTATATATTATGTCATGTTCTTTGACCTTTATACTTAACAATTTACCTGAAACATACTATCTTATCCTGAGTCTTACTATCTTATATACTGAGAGAAGTACAGTATTTAATTTTAAAGTATTACTTTGACTTATAAAACAATTTGGTAATTTTATTAACTTTTGAAAGTTCATGGTTCCTTTGATTTATGCCCTCAATCTATTACAGCTCTTGTTTCGGTGGATGATAGATTATGTAAATTCTGAACTTGTAGAAAATGAGGTTTATAGAAGAAACTTATTCAATTATATTCTAATACCTTAACGAATACTTTGTACAATTACAGCACAAATGCCATTTTTACTAAATTTATTTCCCTGGATGGAACTTTTTTCTTCCTAAATTTGGAAAATAGAGTCCATATTCTGACTATAAATTACAAAAGTAGTATAAAATTTTCTCTTCAGAGTGGTTATAAATATTAAATATGCTAATAAAATGTTTAATTAATGTTCTAGAACTATTTTTTCCTTTTGCATAGTTTTCCCTGGAGCTTTTCATATCCAGCAAATAGAATGAAGGATACTGATCTTCTCTCTCCCTTTCATCTTTTCTCTACCACAAAGATTAATTTTGAACCAATCTAAGATACTGTTATCATAATGGTTTCCTCTACCTTTAAACGCTGCCTGGGAATTTTCAATGATACCTGAAAAGGATGAGGAATCTTGACTGTAGCCCTCTAAGCCCAACCAAATAATGCTTTAAAACAAATAATGCTTGAAAAAATGCCATGTATGTTTCTTTTTTACTATAGATTCAGGTATTAGACTTTCCTCTCACTGCATAACTCAACTACCCCTCATGCCACTTTATTGATTTATTTTTTTTAACTTTTCATTGAGTAACTGTGAGATAGACCATTACAAAGCTGTTCATAATTGTATTTCAGTCATACAGTATTCTAACACCCATCCCTGCACCAGTGTACATTTCCCAGCACCATTGTCCGCAGATTCCCTCCCATCACCCCATCCCCCACCCCCTTCTATGGCAGGCACTTTTCTTCTCTCTCTCTCCTTTTTGACACTGTGATTTTCAATATTGCTACTGAAAGGCTATCAAGAATATCCCTTACCTACTTTTAAGGCTTAGATATTCTCCAGCGTGATCATTCCCAGCTATTATTGTCATAGCAGTCTCTTCTCTGTCTTACCTATATTCAGCCCCCCACACACTAGTGGTTAGTTCTAACCATTGACCTGTCCTCCTAACCCCTGTTTTCCCTGGCCACAGATATTATTCTACTACATATATTTTTATTTACCACGTATGAATGTAGTCATTTTATATCTGACCCCTTCCTTCTGACTCATTTTATTCAACATGATACTCTCCATGTCCATCCATTAATAGGTAAATTTCATCACTTCATTTTTCCTGACAGCTGCATAGTATTCCATTGTGTAGATGTGCCATACTTTCTTTATCCATTCATTTGTTCTTGGTCACTCAGGTTGTTTCCAGATTCTGTATATGGTGAGTAGTGCTGCAATGAACATAGGAGTGCAGATAGTGTTTCTGCTGTGTGTTTTTGGGCCCCCAGAGTATATTCCAAGAAATAGTTTTTCTGCGACAAATGGAAGCTAAATTTCTAATTTTTTTTTAGAAATGTTCATATTGTTTTACAGAAAGACTGTACTAGTTGGCATTCCCACAAACAGTGGAAGAGAGTTCCTTTCTCCCCACATCCAGGCAAATAGCGCTTGCTTTTTGTTCTTTTGACTGTGTGCCAGTCTCTGTGGTGTGAGATGATATCTCATTGTTGTTTTAATATGCAACTCTGATGATTAGTGATGAAGAGCATTTTTTTCATGTGCCTTTTGGCCATTCAGATTTCTTCTTTGAGAAAGTTTCTTTTTTCTCAAAGAAGAAAATTTCATTTTATTGCTCTATTTTCTGATGGGATTCCATGTTTTCTTCTTGTAGAGTTCAACCAATGCCTTGTATACCCTTGATATTTTTTTCTTTGGTTTTTGGGTCACACCCAGCGATGCACAGGGGTTACTCCTGGCTCTTCACTCAGGAATTACCCCTGGCGGTGCTCAGGGGACCATAAGGGATGCTGGGATTAGAACCCGGGTCTGCCGCGTGCAAGGCAAACGCCCTACCCGCTGTGCTATCGCTCCAGCCCCAACCCTTGATATTAACCACTTAACAGATGGGTATTGGGTGAATATCTTTTCCACGTTCTGTAGTCTGTCTTTTATTCTGGTCATTGTTCCTTTTGAAGTGCAGAAGCTTCTTAGTTTAAGATAGTCCCATTTGTTTCTCTCTGCTTCCACTTGCTTGGTCAGTGGCATTTCATCTTTGAAGATACCTTTAGCTTCAACATCATGGAAGGTTTTGTCAACCTTTTTTTCGGTGTACTTTATAGATTCTGGTTCGATGTTGATGTTTTTAATCCATTTTGATTTGACTTTTGTGCATGGTATTAGGTTTGAGCCTATTTTTTACATGCAGTTGTCCAGTTTTGACAGTACCATTTGTTAAAGAGGATTTCCTTGCTCCATTTCACATGTCTTGCTCCCTTATCAAAGATTAGATGATCATATATTTGATGGTGTATGTAAGGATATTCAACCCTATTCCAATGGTCTGCATATCTGTCTTTATTCCAATACCACACTGTTTTAATTATTACCACTTTGTAATACAGTTTGATGTTGGGGAAGGTGATACCTCCCATATATTTTCCCCCCAAGAATTGCTTTAGCTATTCATGGGGTCTTATTGTTCCACATGAATTTCAGGAGTGTTTGATCAATTTCTTTGGAGAAAGACATGGGTATCCTTATAGGGATCACATTGAATCTTTATAATGCTTTGGGCAGTATTACCATTTTGACAATGTTAATTTTCCCAATCCATGAGTAGAGGATGTGTTTCCATATTCCTGTGTCTTCTTTTATTTCTCGAAGTAGAGTTTTATAGTTTTCTTTGTACAGGTCCTTTACCTCCTGAGTTAATCTGGTTCCAAAGTACTTTATTTTCTGAGGCATGATTGTGAATGGGATTGCTTTTTCATATCACTTTCTTCTCTCTCATTTGCAAATAGAAAAGCCATGGACTTTGGTTTATTGATATTATAGCTTGTCTCATGCCACTTTATCACATGATCTTTAACCAGCAGCATGATTGAAGTGGCACTATTTGGTGGACACAAATGATATTACTTTACCCATTGGCTTTATTGGAAGGAAATAAGTAATGGCAATGTTTTTTGTTTGTTTTTTATTGAATGACTGTGGGATACAGTTACAAAACTTTCATGTTTGAATTTCATCATACAATGATAGAACACCTTGCCTCCACCAGCACATTTTCCACCACCAATATCCCATTATCCCTCACACATGTCAACCCTCTCCCTTCCTCTATGGCAGACATTTTCCTCCATACTCTCTCTATTTTGGGTCATTATGGTTTGCAATACAGATACTGAGAGTCTATCATATTTGGTCCTTTATCTACTTTCAAGCACACATCTCCCACCCCGAACAATCTCTCCAACCATCATTGACTTAGTGATCCCTTCTCTATTCCATCTGTCTTCTCCCCCAGATATGAGCAGGCTTCCAACTATTGAGCAATATTTCTGGCCCTTGTCTCTACTGATCTTGGATGTCAGTTTCATATTATGTTGCTTTATATTCCACAAATGAGTGCAGTCATTCTATGTCTGTCCCTCTCTTTCTGACTCATTTCATTTAGCATGATACTTTCCATGACCATCCATTTATAAGCAAATGTCATGAGTTCATCTCTCCTAACAGCTCATAATTCCATAATGGCTATGTTTATAAAGTGTTTTGTTTAGAAAATTAACCTGCATCTTCCTTAAAGAAAGAATCTACGGAGACAAAAAGAAAATAGGGTCAGTTTTAGGACTGACCTTTTTGATGCAACTTTTACAAGAAAAAAAAAAGTTTTTACAAAGCTCTATTTTCACTTCCCTCACACTACTGGCACCATAGGCAGGTTTGTGGAGACACACAACATTCAGCAATACCAGTTCTCCCGATTTTTACCTATATATTCCATACCTAGTCCGTATCTCCCTGGTGGCACCTGGGTTACCAACACCTTATTCATTGATTTGCATTTGTACTTTTATTTTTCCCCCGCTTTCAAATCTTTCTAAGGTAATAATGACCTTGGGGATTTGTGATGCAGTTTAGTGGCAGAGCACTTATTTTGCATGTATAAGGTCCTGGACTTGACCCCTAGCCATGAAAAATAACATTGATGCAAAGAGTAGAATTGGAGAAGAATGGAACCAGAAGTGACATGAAGTATTTGATCTGTTGGTGGTAGTTGAGGGGTTGAAAATTTGTAAACTAAAAACTTAAGTGCTTCATACTGAAAACATTAACACTTTTATAATCATATTACTTCAATTTCAAAACATATAAAGTAATGCAACAAACACAGTTAAACACACACAGACATAGACACACAGATACACAGACACACAGATACACAGACACACACATACAACCATTCTCCCTAGACTTCAATTCTTTTCCTAACACAGGTCTTCTCTGTGAATCTGTTGTTATCTCAAACTGACCTTTTACCTGGAGATTTATTCTGGTCAACAAGTTTTCTCAAATGAATTGACTCTGGACCAAAGTCCCTCTAGCCCTGACCCAATATTATTCTTGATTTTTTTTTTTTATTTCACCAGAATCTTCTGAACCATATCCTCTTCCCTTTCTGAGTCAAGTATCACTTCTGTACATTAACTGTAGTTTCTTCTTTTGGGCTTAACTGTAAGTTCAAGTCACCTTCAAATGTTGCAAAGTATATGAACATATCATTTTATGCTACTTTAAAACTCATTTAATATTATATTCATTTCAATTTTTGTTGTAACTTAGAGTCCATATCCTTACAATATTGTTTATCAGTTCAACAGCTGTTAGTGTTGAACTAGCTGAATAGTGTTACCTGCTGTAAGCCAGGCTTTTCTCTAAAGACTGAGAAGAAAAAGATACATGGAAGTGACAAAGTCTCACATTCACAGTTTTATGTTTCATGTGCTTTTTTTTTTCTGTTCCTTGTAACTATGACATCTCTTCCTGAGGTTTCCTCTTGACATATCTATTTCTCCCAACTTTTTTAGCATCAGAGATGTTTTATATGTGTCTTCTCTTTTAATTTCATCAGTTATGCTTCTACAGTTTACACAGCATTGAGCTTAATGCTTGACATTTGTAAATGAACAGGTGAAATTTGTTATTCAGTTGTTATTGTATCATGAAGAAATTAAGATGAACATTAAGGAAGTGGCCGTTTTTCTAGTTTTGAAGTGCTGATTGGGGAGGTAACTTTAGTCATCCCTCTGTGCACACACACATTTCAGTTCATCACCTTCCTGAAGGTTGCCTTACTTCCCAGGTTTAACTGATCCCTTCCTTAAGTAGCATTGTAGCACTGTCCTCCTGTTGTTCATCAATTTGCTGGAGTGGGCGCCAGTAATGTCTCCCTTATGAGACTTGTTGTTACTGTTTTTGGCATATCGAATATGCCAGGTAGCTTGCCAGGCTCTGCCGTGAGGGCAGGATACTCTTGGTAGCTTGACGGACTCTCCGAGAGGGAGAGAGGAATCAAACCTGGGTCAGCTGTGTACAAGGCAAGCACCCTATCTGCTGTGCTATCACTCCAGCCCCTTCTCAGCCTTTTGTCGAAGATCAAGTATAGTACTTCCTTAGGTAATTTACAAAATATCCGAGGCCATGTACATATGCTATTTCTTTTTCTGTTGTTTTCAGCCACAAATGTCAGTCCAGCTTTTGATGTCTCTAAACATCAATATTATATGCTGAAGATTGTTATAAGTGGCATTTCTACCACATCCCATGATGCTCACTAGTCTGTCCAGCAATTTCTCATCATTTCTATTTAAATGGTTTAATTGTGATGAACTTTAATGTTCTTACTTATGACTGATGAACTTTGTAGTCTATTTTAAAACATTTTCTATTTCTAGAGTATAAAGAGTATCTTCTGAAATATATTGCCATATTGCTTTTTATACTAAGCTGTAAAACCTTACTGGGATTTTGTATGTAGTGTAACTTAGCCATTAAATTTTATTAATTTTTTTTCAATAAGGATAATCAACTAACCCAGCAGTATTAGTGAAAAGACTATTCTTGCAGACTGACTCTGGCCCGGTGGCTGGCCAAAGCATGGCGCTGGATCCAGGGTTGTCAATGCCTCATGACTCACAGAAACTTCTGGACACCCTCCTCCAGAATTTTATGACTTTGAGGAGATGGAAGATGAAGCAGAACAGAAAAGGTTGAGAAAGAAAAGAGAAAACAAGAAGAGAGATATAGGGCTTCAGCAACCTTGGCAGCAGAGGCCGACCCTCCTAAAGTATATCTTGCTAAGGCCAGAGGAAGAGTGCTTCCAGCTTCTTTCTGGAACTCAGAGAAGAGGTGCAATGTGCTTCTGCTGAAGTACAATCTAGTGATTTTCCTTAAGGACTCGAAGTCCCATGTGCTATAAGATCCTTTTCCTCCAGGAAGAACAACAGGGAACAAGGTGAATGGTAGAATTTCACAGCAGAAATTTAAAAAGAAAACAGAAGCTAGATCAAGATAAAAACACAAAGGCCAAACCAGCATTGAGAAAGATGTGGATATACAAGAAATTTAACTTAGAAAAGATTCGTTTGAAAGTGCACCGATTTGGGATCACTGGTTATGGAAGAAAAGAAAGAAAAGAGTTCTGAACACGAACATGCTGTTATGCTGGGTGCTAAGGCTCCCCAGAATAGTTATGTAAATCATAAGGTTTTCCAGGACCAATTCAGAGGGGAAAAAGGCAGCCTAAGAAGAAAAGAGAATGACCCAGGACACAGATATGTTCAAGAAAAAGAAGAGGAAAGGGAAAAGACTATTCTTTCCTAACCACTCAATGAAAACATTTATATAACAAAAGAGACTGTTTGTCATGATTCAATTTGCATAACGCTACAGGTATACTTAAAGATAAGTATTAGATTGCGAAAATACACTGAGAAACAGGGAATTATAATTTGGAAATCTTGATTGTGAATTTTTTGGTGGGAAGTAGATAAGAGTAACTTGGAAGCTATAAAACTCTACTGGGATTTTATAGTGATGTAATGTAACAAATATAAATAAAGTAATGTAATAATATAAGCTAAGAGGGTATTGAAGTAGTGTTCTATTTATTGATTTTAATGGTAGATCCATTGATATTGGTAATACAATAATTTTTTAAGTTGTACATTTATGCTTTATGTGTTTTTATACTTATAATATCTTCTGAAAGTGTTGAGATGCAAACTGTTATATTTTCTGCCTAGATCCTAGTAATCGATGCTGTTAAATCCTATTAAGCGATCAGCGTTCCTCTACCCCCACTTTATTTCAGCACCACGAATTACAAAATTGTTCATGATGATTTTTTATAGACATTCAATATTCCAACCCTGATCCCACCACCACTGTCACCTTCCTTCCACCATTGTCTCCATTTTCCCAACCACCCCTCAAGCCAACACCCATAGCAGACCCACAGTAATCTCTTTTGTATTGCTTCTTACTACTTACTGGCTAATGAGATTAAGAGATCAGCGTTTTTAATATTATTGAAATGCTTCATTCAGCTGAAAATACAGTGTGATACAATATTTTCTTTGCATGACTGTGATTATAACTAATTGAAATACTAATTATAACTAATTAAAAGTGTCTGGAAGTATATAACTCACTAACTGTTCAAAAATAAGTGGTAATTTATATTTGTTTTTCCTTTTACTTGTCTGCATAAAACCAAAACCAATAAGAGTTGGTATAGAAGATATCTTTACAGTTCCCATGAGTTCTATGACAGAAATAGCAGGGAAACATCAAAATCATAGCTTTTAATTGTTACATCTTTAATTATAGGGATTTCTCACATAGTATAAAAATTAGACCTCAAGACTCTAATGCATGGCTATGTGACTTTCATTCTGTTTTTTGTTTTACTTTGCAAATGTTTTTCCTACTATTTTACAATCTCATAGTCACTCCACTTAAGAATACTTTCAGTTTCCCATCAGAATTTAATTTAGTTATCCTGTGCGCTTGCAGTGTCGGCCCAGAAGTTAAATAAGATCTTCTGATCAGATGTATCTACTAGAGATAAGTGATGCTGTCTCTCTCTTTATCCCCATTGGTTACAGAGAAACTTGTGATTTCAGAAAGAATGGGGGTTTCCAGTAAAACTCTTTCTCTCACATTCTTCTTTCCTCTCCCTCTTTGTCCCCTCTCTTTTTTTTTCTCCAAAAAGTCACACCGGAGGGAAAGAACTAACACCCAGAACAGCATGAAGATCTTGGGTGTTACCTCCAGTATATTCCTTCTGAAAGGCCTGAAGTTCCCTCATATTCATCAAATATTACTTTTTAATGCATGTAAGGAAATTTAAAAATTATGTGATAGTTATTCCTATTGTTTCTTTTGCCATTGCAATAATATCAGTGCTTAACCCTTAATAATTTTGGACCTCTAAAAGTTTTTCTAGAAAAATATTTCCTGGTCCCATTCCTATCTTTTAAAATATGTAATTTAAGGGTTTGGAGTGATAGCGCAGCAGGCAGGGTGCTTGCCTTGCACATGGTTGACCAGGGTTTGATCCATGGCATCTCATATGGTTCTTGGAGCCTGCCAGGAGTGATCCCTCAGTTCAAAACCAGGAGTTAGTCCTGAGCACCACTGGATGTGGTTCAGCCTCCCTCTCCTCAAATAATCACAAATAAAGGTAACTTAAAATTTTATTTTCTAGGACTCAGTTATAGTTTAATTATGCATTTCCATTCTGATTTCCTGGTACAATTTAAGAAATAATTTAAATTCATTTTAAATGGAATTTCTTTCTGTCTACTTTCTTAACACACACACACTTGACTGTTTTCCTGCCCCCAGTCTGTCTCTAACCAACTTGAAATAGTACCTCTTCCTCTATGTTCTAAGTTTCACTTCCTCTGGAACTCACATCTAAACAAATGCTTTCTTTTGTTGTAATTACATATGCCCTTTATTTTAGCCATTTTCTTTCATCTTAAAAACCATTTTCATCTATTTGTTTTAAGTTTTAAACATATGTCTACTATAGATCTCATATTTTTTAATATTAACTATCCTAATGGCTTTAGCTTTTTTTAAAAAAAAAGTGCATCTAAATGGTGTATGTCAATATTACTCTAGCATTATTAGAGTTTTGTGCACACAGGAAGTATTAAAAGAAAACTTTTTGTAAATTGAATATCCCAGAATAGATTGTGTATGTCTGTACATCTGTATGAAGTGGGTTTTTAGTTACATTTAACCAAATGAGAATGACAAATATCATTACAACAAAAAGCTATGAGAACTAGATATCAAAGGTATTTTTATAACTGTCAGTTGGAAATAAGAGGGTAGGTGCAACGCCGGGTGTGACCCAAAAGGCAAAAAAAAAAAAAAAAAAGAGGGTAGGACAATCTCTTCACAAAATAATCTTTGCACGGAAGTACTGCTTCCTGCTGTCAGTTTGTGTGACGCCAACAATTTCTATGGAGAGACAGATAACTGTTTTACCTTTTCTACTTATACTCTGTTTAATATCTCTGTCCTCACAGCCAACTTTATTTTTATTTGTTTATTTTTTTGTGGTGCAGAGATTTGAACTCAAGGATTTGTATGAGGCATGCTCTCTACTGCAAAACCACATCCTGGCCTCCATTGGTTTTATTTTTAACTTTCTTTAACTTATAGTTAGATTATTAGCATATTCTATCACTTAATTTTATCTAAAATATTTTTTATTTTATGAGTTTTAATAAGGATAGATGAAATTCCCAGGATTCTCATCCCATGAATAAGCAATGTGTTTCAAGGACACTAGGTACTTGCTGTTGAAATAGAACTTTTGCTGTTTGTTCCTTTATTTTTCTGCCTAGATTCCAGACCCGTGGTCTATACTTCATGAAGCACAGGTATTAATATCTTAGGCAAGACTGTTGAAGAGCTTTCTATCTCCCTCTCTCCTTCTCTCTATTTTTGCATTCAGAGTATCACATTTGCATGCCAAATGCTCTACTCCTGAACTGCACCCACAGCTTAGAGACTTCAAGAAAAAGCCTATAAACTAAAGATGAAAGAATGAAAAATGAGAAAAAACCTGAGTCTCTATAGCACCATGCAGCTGCTGCACTATCTCTTGATTGTTTACATTAAAATTTCATGTTGCTAATCCATCACATCAATAAAAGTAAAGATAAAAACATTTTGATCATATCCATAGATGCAGAAAAAGCATTTGACAAGATCCAACAC